>JAJOOH010001637.1:0-80731 GCA_029582605.1 Solanum gracilifrons
AAACATCTCAAGCTCTAATTCCGGATTCAAGACTCAATCTCAAGCTTTAATTCTCCATTCCAATCTTCATCAAGGATTCTCCAAAGTTGAGGTATGTGAGTTTGATTGTGGAAACTTTCATTTCCATAAGTCCAACCATTTATCCTCTATTTTTACTTCAAGTTTATGGGTCCTTATGGTTATTTATGAACTCTTGAAGTATGGAATTACTACTACACACCCTATTATGGTCTATTTTGCATATTATCATGAAATGAAATTATTATGTGATGTTTATGGTTTTCATGCTTCCACCATCACATTATGAAGGTTGATATATATATATTTATATGTATGTTGTTGGTGGGCTGATTTATATGGATTTTGGAATTAGTTGGACTTAGTACTCTTGAAATACATGATTTTATTTACATGAATAGCAGCCCACCATGTGTTTGATAAAATACCCATTTATTGAATTCTTAGGAAATGGAAGGTCCAATGTACGTCCTATGAGTCGAATGGTTATATAATTACTGAAATGATGATGAAATGGACACATGTATATCAATTTCTCTATATAAGTGTTGTAAGTCGACCAAGCCTAGCTCGGGGGTTGTAGGCCCGGGTAACCATATCGAGGGGTTGGTACCTTGGTTGCCTAGTACGGGGGGTAGTAGGCCCGTATAACCATATCAAGGGGTTTGTACCTTGGTCCCTAGCTCGGGGGTGGTAGGCCCGGGTAACCACATTGAGGGGTTTGTACCTCTTTCGCCTCTCCAAGGGGGTGGTAGGCCTTGGAAATACTATATTGATGGTCACTCGGCACACATGTACTACGCCCCACTAAATATGATATTTTTTTATGTAAGCATCATTATACATATCATCTCATTAATATGCTATCTATCGGGTATGATTATGCATTTTGCCTATAATGTCCATCTATTGTTACATTGCATTGCATCCCATATACTTAGTACATTCAAACGTACTAATGCATACTGTATGCCTACATGATGTCACCATGTAGGAACCGGAGCACCGCTTGACCATCCTCCTCCGCGTGGCTAACACGATTTTTCTATCGAGGTTATTGGTGAGTCCTCCATTCCGAGGACGTTGCTTATGCTCTCTTGCTATGTATAAGACTTTTCCTTTTTTTTGTTATGTGTTGACTATGAGGGTGAGCCCGGTGGTTTGTCTTGGCCCCGGCTAAGTAACCATGTTAGAGGTGGTGTTAGACAAGTTGTGTATTATGCTTGAGCTTGACTCATCTATGGTATTTATGTATAATTCTCTTTTTCTCTTGTTCCCTTAGTCCCGACTTCCCCTTTATTATGCTTATAGCTTATGGTTATTTTAATTGCCTCCGCGATCAAGGATGTGTAATGATATGCTATGAGGCTTGTTAGGGGTTCCTTCGGGTTCCCCATTCGCCGGTCACGTCTAGGCCCTAGGCTTGGGTCGTGACATGAAGTAAGTTGGGAGTGTATTTGGTAGGAATCATGATCTATCATATTAAGAAAGTATGTATTTTTTCTGAAAAGGATATTCCAGCCACTATATATGAAAATAATATATAGATCAATTGAAGGGAGGATATAATGAAAGGAGATCGGCCAAAGCATATTTCTCCTATCTGATTCTCCTATCAGAGTTATTACCAATAAGGCTGGTAACAGAATTTGTAGGAGTTTGGTGATCATGATTAACCTTTTAATTCACTATCATATCATTTGCAAACCTCTCTAGCGGTTTGGACTCTAACTGGGCTGAAAATTGACTTATTTTACATTCAAGTAGCTTGATAGATTCCGAGTGAGAGTTTAATTTATTATTCAAGGATGAGAAGTCAACCTTCATCTCTTTAAGCATTTCGTTGGATCCTTCAACCTTTTTCAGAATGCGGGATAACAAATCATCCACCCGAAAGCTTCCAGAACTGTCTCTAGAACTTGGGCTATCACCCATGTGCATGTAACACGTATCATAGTCATCTTTTCTCCTCCAAAAGTTATTTTTGTTAGCCAAATCTTGATTGTGACTTCTCCATCCATCCTCTCTAAGCGTGTTCCAATTGGGACATCATTTTGTTCATGTTTTAATCTCGCTCTTGGTTTTTCTCCACGTGCTCTTTTTTCATTTAAAAATTCAAAGGAGACTCTTGATCTTCTCTAGTGTACCAAGCTTGGTTGATTTTTGTTATCTCATCAAGAAGAATAGATGCTATATCAAACAATCATTGCATGATTCCTCCCTGAACAAGCCGGTCATCCACAACTTTGTTGACTGAGTCGAGGCTCCGTTAGATGTATTGTAACAACACTTTGTTTGGGAGTCCGTGACTTGGACATTTGAGCAGCAGCTTCTGAAACCTCAACCATGTCTTATGAAGTTGTTCCCTATCCACTCGCTAAAGTTCTGAATATGGTCCCTCAACTTGACCATCTTCGAGGGAGGGAAAAACCTTACA
The DNA here is from genome assembly GCA_029582605.1 of Solanum gracilifrons. Taxonomy (NCBI): domain Eukaryota; kingdom Viridiplantae; phylum Streptophyta; class Magnoliopsida; order Solanales; family Solanaceae; genus Solanum; species Solanum gracilifrons. The sequence goes on from JAJOOH010001637.1 coordinate 2,456, forward strand.
TAAAATGCCTCGGTGAGCTCCTCCCAAAAAGTAATTGATTCTCTTGACAACTCGACCAACAACTTCGTTGCCTCCCTATTAGAGAAAAGGGAAACAACTCAAGTCGGACTGATTCTTGTGTGATATTCTTGAAGGAAAATGGACCACCCACATTCACAAAGTTCCAAATGTGGTCATCAGGATCCTTAGTAGCATGACCTCCAAAGAGACCCTTCATTTGCAACAACTGCAACATAGTGTTGGTCACATGAAACACCGTGTCGCCCACAGTCAGAGGCAATTAAATAGCACCCTCACTTCCTAACTAATCTTCATTGACATTGTGCAAATTACTAGTTCCACCATTATGACCAAGTTGGCTAGCATTGCTCCTGTTAACACTTATATCTTCACCTGATTAAGAGCAGCCAAAAACGAACAAAAATAAGTCGATTCAACAACAACAAGATTAGTTCACGACTAAACTTCACTAAAAGAATTCTAAACACCATCCCCCGACAACGGTGCCATTTTTTATAATGTTCAACTACACTTCATCCGATTCTAAGTGTAGGCGGTTAGTAACAATTATAAACCCAACTATGAGTTGGGGCCGATCCCATAGGGAGTGATAGGGTAAAGAATTTGATTAAGAAGTAAAATGGTGGTCTAATCATTGTAGATGTAGACATTTTCGAAACAATAAAATAAAAAACAAAGGGTTGATAATTAATGTCAAAATGGAGGGATTATAGTAAACAAATATATAAATACTACGAACAACAGGGAATAAACAAGTAGAGAGGATTTCTTGGGACTGTGATCAATTGAATGCCAATTTCGTAAAATGGGTGATTACTATTCACTAGAAGTCGTTGAATCTTAGTGGGTAGGCTAGGCTTTAGGTTCAATAGTCATGTCTCAATCAACTATCACGAATCAAGCGAGTTCTTTCGAACCTCGACAAGCATAACACTTATGAACAACCCAATACCTCAATCAATCTACTTTTTTCAAGCTAGATTGGTAGGATTGAATTTAGACCCACTTTCTCAAGCTAAGTCTATAATAACCCAATCACTACAATCATAAACTAATAGTTTTAACTCTAATACTTCTTTCTCAAACAAGATAAGAATGCTAAACTAGAATTGCACTTGCAACTAAAATTCATCAATTAAAACTCAACTATTAATTGAACTCACTTCAAATCAACAATAACATCAATAAGCTAATTGAAACATTCAATTACATAATCACGGCCCTAAGAATGGGGATTTTATGCAAACATCATAAAAAGCTAGAAATCGTTACCAACTATGCTCTCCATCGGATTAGGTAACAATCTACTAAGGAACAAGTACGAAAAGGTGGAGAAGAAATGGGAAGAGCTAGCGTCCCTGGCGCTCTGAGAGGCGCGGGGCACCAACCCTTGAAGTTCAGAACCAGACCTGAGGTGCGCTGGCTGGCGTGGCACCCCAAGGATGAACGTTCAGAGGAACTTTTGGGGGGCGCTGGCTGGCGCGACACCCCAACCATTTTCCCCAAGTGTTCTACTACTTTTCTGGCTTATTTTTCAACTCTAAACCCTCTAAAATGCAATGGTTCTTTCCCCAAACACTTAGAATCATTTATACCCTCAATATATGATAAATTCATACCAAAATTACACCCGAAAATAAGAATAAAATTGAAATAAACTCCAACAACACAACCCACAAGAAATTCAAACGAAACTTTCAATGATGTTCATCAAGAACCCAATTTCTAAACTTTCAAAGACTTAAATTCACTGAATTCAATCATGGTTGGCGCATGGGTGAACTAACCCAATGTTATGTGATCTCGCATACCTCGTAGGGATCACCCCTTGACGAAATCCACAAGCTAAACTCAACAATCTTGACGAATCTTGATTTCTTTTCTCCCTTCTCCTTTTTTCTCTTTTCTCCAAGCCCTATTGTGAAAGTTCAACTTTTCTAAACTGAATAAAATTTGATTCTACCCTATTAACTCCGAAAAATGAATTAGAATAATTAGGTAAGGAAAAGATTAGTTTACCCTTCCAAAATTCGGATTAGACTTTCCTTATTCAACAGCCCAACTTCAAAAGGGAATAAATCACTCATACGAACTCGAAATCACGCAAACTCAGCGGTGTTGGAAAGCTTATTCCAAGATATTTTCAACCATATATGGAAATACACCTAACTCATCTTGAGCTATGAGTTATGGCCTCTTTCCAAAAATGATTCTTTCCCCAACTTTAAACTCTTTCCTAGTTATTTCAATCTGTGAGATGTTACATTACTGGTGGCCGGGCATGAAGAAAGATATAGTGGAATTTGTGGCTAAGTGTCAAAATTTCCAACAAGTGAAATTTGAACACCAAAGGCCTGCAGGTTTGCTTCAAAGAATGTCAATTTCGGAATGGAAGTGGGAAAGAATAGCCATGAATTTTGTGGTTGGTCTTCCCAAGACTTTGGGGAAGTTTGATTCTATTTGGGTAGTGGTTAATAGATTGACTAAGTCAGCCCATTTTATTCCGATAATAATAGATTATAATGCTGAACAATTGGCTACAGTTTATGTGAAAGAGATACTGAGGTTGCATGGGGTGCCCATCTCTATCATCTCAGACCGTGGTACCCAATTCACATCTAAGTTTTGGAGGAAATTACATGATGAATTGGGCACACAACTCACTTTTAGTAAAACCTTCCATCCACAGAAAGACGGGCAGTTAGAGAGGACTATTCAAGTGTTAGAAGACATGTTGAGGTCAGTATGATTGATTTTGGAGGGCATTAGGATAAGTTCCTATCGTTGTATGAATTCTCCTATAATAATAGTTATCACTCCAGCATAGATATGGCACCATTTGAGGCACTCTATGGGGGGGATGTAGATCACTCATAGGATGGTTTGAGGCTCGAGATGTGAAACCATTGGGGGTCGATTTAGTGAAGGATGCTCAAGCTATGGTGAGGGGTATTGAAACTAAACTTCTAGAAGCCCAGAGTAGATAGAAGAAGTATGCGGATCATAAGATAAGAGACATGGCATTCCAAACCGGTGAGAATGTTCTTCTTAAGTATCACCCATGAAAGGGGTGACGAGATTTGGCCAGAAGGGCAAGCTAAGTGCGCGATACATTTTTCCCTTTGAGATTCTTGAGTATGTAGGGCCGGTGGATTATAGATTGGCTCTACCTCCTAATCTATCTGGTGTCCATCCGGTATTTCATGTGTCCATGTTTAAGGGATATCATGGTGACGGAGATTACATCATTAAATAGGACTCAATTGTATTAGACAAAGACCTTCAATATGAGGAGGAACCGATGGCAATTCTTGATCGTGATGTGCACAAGTTGAGGACCAAGGATTTTAAGTCCGTGAAGGTTCAATGGAAGCATCGTCCAGTTGAGGAAGCTACTTGGGATACTGAGAGGGACATGCGAGATAAATATCCCCAATTGTTCGTCGATTCAGGTACTACTTCATCCATTCTTTAGCCTATTTTTCCTAAGTTTTCACTCGGGGATGAGTGATGGGTAAATTGGTATCTATTATAATGACCAGGTTCTGTTGTTATAGAAAAGCCAAGGTGAAAAAATTTTGGGTCGAAAAACTTTGTCGTAGTAACATTGAATTTCCCAACGTAGTCCAGATTTGGACGAAATCGTAGTCATTAAGGTGTAGGGAAATCAGGTAACAATTGGGTGATTTAATTATTATTTTGATTATTTGAGTAGTTAGATAAGTCGTTAAGGAATCTGTATGACTTTACGAAATTGAATTCGGATGGGTAGAACTACTCGAAACGATCTTAGCGTGAATGGTATTTTCTGAGCATCGTTGGTTAAAGGTGTGTTGTGAAATGGGGGTCTTGGAATTATTACAATAGCTTACTGGTTCCATGCAAGCCGCTGAGGTGGGATTTATGCCGCCAAGGCTGGGTCGCTGTAGCGGGGTGAGGACTGTTGTGGCGGGTCCGACGCGACATAAGGTTGTAAATAAACTCCAAAAGATCTTTATTTTGCACTTTTCAGTTTTTTAGAGCTAAGGAACGAAGCCCAGGTGATTCTTGACAGTTTTTCACCATTCTTGAGGATAAAGGTAATATTTTAACTCCCCGAATCCATTTTTCGATCCGTAGAACATAATCTAATGGGTACTTATCGATGGAGGAGGGTTTGATTTAGAATCTATGGTGGAAACAACCCTATTTTGGATACTTGGAATCATGGGTATGATCTAGGGTTCATAGAATTGTTAGCAATTAGGGCAATTAGTTATTGTTTATTGATTCTCGTGTTATTATGACTGTTTGTAGACCAAGAACAAGCGAAACGAATCCGAAAAGGGAAGAATCAAGTTTCTTAGGGTTTCAAGCTTGTTTCGAGGTAGGTGATGGTTGTGATTCTATGATTGTGTGATGTATGTTTGTCTTGCTTCATTATGATACATGTATGTATGTGAATGTTGCATTATTGATCACACTTGTTGTAAATGAGGATATATAATTGATGAATGTCGTGAATCATGACTTGATTGTATGATTATGAGAATGTACTTGTGATTGTGGCTTGTTGAATGGATCAGGTGTTGCATTCAGACATACTAACTTGGATCAGTTGCCATGTTCTAGTATAATTATGGGATGGATTGCCATGTTCCGGCATAGACATTGAATCAGGTACCACGTTCCGGTATGCTAACTGTTTGGGTTTGGGTTCCATGAGAGGACCAATGACTTGTTATAATTGTATATCTTGAGAAATGTGAAGTTGCACGTTGTTCATGAATGTTGATATTATTGTATATGTTCGATATATGCATGTGATTATATTGTTGTATTGATTTATGTATGTTGCACTTAGTGGGATAGCCGCGTGATCCTACCAGTACACTGTGGTAGTGTACTGATACTGCACTTGCTTTTTCTTTGTTGAGTACAGGGCATCTTTAAGCAGCTATTGACATACCTCTCTTAGAAGATCAGTAATCGTTCAAATTCAAGGGTGATCCAATTCTTCCGGGCTGCCATGGGTTCTCTCTCGTCTATGTCCACCATTTCGGACTTACACTTTCTACTTAGTTATTAGTGCATTAGTTTGGATTGTATCCCTTCTTATTTAGGCTTGTTGAACTTTAGATGTTTTGATACATTGACTTTCAGGTTCTTGGTGTTAATTCCACATTTGTTTAGTTGATAGACTTTTTTTTGGAGTTTATGGGAACTCCCTATTTCTTTCCTTAGTGTTTAACTTGTTTTGTATCCTTAAATGCTTTAGTTTGTGGTTTAGTTGCTTGGTTTGGGTTGTAGTAGTGATTCTCCCACCGAAGAGTTAGTGTGGGTGCCAATCACGAGGGTCTGGGTCGTGACACATAATTACGTTCATGGATGATCAATGTATATATATTAATCGGTCTTTGATAACATGGTCATTGATTTATCAACATTACTTATAGTGCACTTGTTTACTCCCCCGTTCACTTTTATTTGTCAGGTTGTGCTTTTTGAAAGTCAATTTAACTAATTTTTAAAGTTAAATTGGATTACATATATTTGATATTTTAAACAAAAAAAAGTAAATATTCAAAAACTATATGAAAAGTACTATGAACTGCAATTTTTTTCACCAATATGATGAAAAAATACATTGTATAATATTAGTCAAAGTTTTTATAATTTGACTCTAAAAAAGGAAGCTACGAAAATTAAAATTGGATGGAGATAGTAGTATTTAATTCACAATATTTCAGTATCTTCTTTTCGAAGGATAAGTTTAGCATCTGCACATAGAATTAGTTATTAAAGAAAATTATGTTTTTCCTCTTACCTCTTCATGCTCATGCTGAGTTTATTTATAAAGATAATAATTTGAAAATTACAGATATCATAAATTAGTAAGTAATTTTAGCACTTTAAAATAATCTTTAACAAACGAAAAAGCAAGCAACGCAACAAAGAATAAAAACACCCTATAAGTTTATCATATTTTACTTTGAGATAATGTATATATACTTATATACTTACTACCATAAAAGCATGAACTCCCTAACTTGAATGTTAAATTACTATAATACCCCAAACTTAAAACACCCAATTTAGTATGTCTACCATAAAAGCATGAACTCCTTAACTTGAATGTTAAATTACTATAATACCACAAACTTAAAACACCAATTTAGTGTGTGTATATATATATATATATATTAATTTATTTATTTCTTCTATACTATATTAAAGGATGAAACCTTTTTCACATTGATGGATAGTAACTTTTTTGAAGGGTTGTCACTTTTTCGATGCTTTATGACATTTCCGAAAAGTTGTGATTTTTCTTAAGGGTTGTGACTTATATGATAAGGCACGACAAATACCTTTTCATACTATCCTTTGTTGTCTATAAATAGAGACGTTTACTCAAATTTTTAAACTACAATTTTTGTAAGTTTTATATCATTCTTCTTAAAACAAGGAAGATTGTGAGAGTTGTTCAATTATACAATTACAAAAGTTTTTGTGGGTAAATTAGATATATCAACAAAAAATGATTCAACAAGGAGAATATAAATATTCAGCATCAAACAAGAAGAATATCTAGAAATTAATATGCACTGATTTTCATAGCCATAAATATCTTTTGCATTAACTTCTACTTGACAAGAAGTCTAATGATTATTTGTTGCACAAACTATAACTTTGTGTTCAAGGTGTGCAAACTCTCAAAGTATTGAAGAAAAAGGATTTGATCAAAAACTTGTTTGAAGAGTCCAAACTAGATTTAATAGGTACTCTTGCGTTTCCAATTTATTTGTTGTACTTTTATTTTTATTTACTTTAATTAGAACGTTCTTTTCCTTGGGTCTCGGGGGCACATCTTTAAGACCAGATAGTTAAAAGACACTTTTATATTTTCTACATATCCTTAAATTAAATGTCTTATTTATATTCTAAAATTTCATATAAAATTAAAATTAGACAAATCTATATCTATCTTTACTGCCTTAAAGGAATGAACTACTTCGCGTAAATGTTAAATTATTATAAAACCTCCAACTTAAAACAACAAATTTTGTATACTTCTATATTTTACATTATATTATATTTATTTATATTGTATTATATCAAAAAACAGTCTTCCTTTCACATTAAAGGGTTGTGACATTTCCTAAGACATATAACTATTCTGATTAGTAGTGACATTTTCGAAGTTTTGTGACTTTTTACAGGGTTGCGACTTTTCGAAGAGTTGTGACTTTTTCAAACAGTTATGACTTTTTCAATGAGTTTTGACTTTTTGAATGGTTGTGACTTTTTTCTTGAAATTATTTAACTACAATTATTAAAAGTTTTTCATTGTTCTTTTTCTTAAAATACCCAATTTAGTATATCTTCTATATTTTATATTATATTTATTCTTATTATAACATATTTTATTAAAAGAAGACATCATTTCACATTGAATTGTTATGAATTTTCTAAAGAGTTGTGACTTTTTTGATGAGTTGTGATATTTCCAAAGGGTCGTGACTTTTGTGATAAGAAACAATATGCACATGCTCATACTGCCCTTTGTTTACTATAAATGGAGGGGATTCCTCTCATTTTTAAACTACGATTTTTTAAATATTTCTATTATTGTTTTCTTCAAAACTCAAATTTGATTTACAGATGTTGACAATCTCAAATTTCAATGAAATTTGAACACTCCCTAACATAAATGTTAAATTAATATAATACTCCAACTAAAATATTCAATTCAGTATATCTTCTACATTTTATATCAATATCTATTTATATTATATTATATCAAAAGTAAGAACTCCAAAAATATAATAATAACTAAGTAATACACTATAAGGGATGGAGGAGAAAGTATATTCAAGAGGTGTAACTGAGAAATTTTAAGAATAACTATCTTCTAGTAATAATCATAAGAAAGTTTACATATACTATTCATACGAAGTTATACTCTATCATTCATTTTATAATTGTTTACTTAATTTTTAAATTTTATAATATTTGATTTGATATTCATGTGCAACGCATGTTCGTCAAAATTATTAATTTTTAGAAACATCACTTATATGAACCTCTTTATATTTTTTTTCAACCTCTTTTCTCAAAGTTTGACATTGGCATTTCTAATACATTCTTTTAGAGAACCAAAACATAATCTTCTCACAAGTAAGTTAAAAATAAAAAATCATTTGATGAAGTTTAAAATAACAAAATAAAAATAGATAGAGAATTGTTGGGCACATTTTTTGATAATTAATAAAGATACAACGTAAAACTCATTAACAAGGATAAAACGTGCAACATACGCTCCCAGACCCTAATATGATACACACCTATTTTATTAACAAATGATTTTGGGCCATGCTCTTGAGCCCATGGTTTTAGCCCATTATATTGTATAAAAGTTGTTTGTTTTCTATATAAGTCCTTCTTAGTCAATAAAATAGTGGTGGTAAAATAATTTTCATTTGTGGTGTAAAGTTTCACAAATTGACAAAACCCTAAAAGCTTTCTCTTCCTTTTTTTCCCCTCTCAGCCACCACCACCACCAAGCTTCAAATCCACCGCAAAACAACACCAAAAACCCCAACCAAACCACCTCCATTTTCATAGTCTTCGACAAGCTTTTACTAAGCAACCACCACCATATAAACACTATTCCTCCCTATTGTCTCCTTCTCCATCAAAACCCACACCCATCAATCCCTAAATAACCTCAGCAACCTCCAAAACTTAAATTCTCTTTGTCTTCTCCGGCAAAGTAACGACGTCGGAGAACAGCCAACCTGAAACCACCTCAATTCTATCACAAAACCCCAACCAAAGCCCTCCAAAACCCCAATAAATCCATCAGAAATAGACCCACACCACCACAGTCTCCCTTCCTCTTTCCCCATTTTCATGTCTTTTATTTATTTTGTAGGCAGTCCGGCAAGATCAAAGCTGAAAAATAACTTTGTTGTACAACAACCAACAGCGTCATACTGAGCAACTAGACCTTGCTGCAAATACCATGGGTGAACCATATCTGGCTCATTGCCTTGGCTTCCTCTTCTTTGGTGACTCTTGTATCTCTATTTTACTTTTTTTATATTATTTTTTCTGCTAAGTTTGCACTTCAACCTAGTGTTTTTCCAATAAACTCCATAAAGGTTGGATACCTTAATTTTACTCATTCTATTTCAGATGCTATTTCATTCCTGTTGTGTTGTCGTATGACTAATTACTGTTGTTAGTAGGTTGATTTTGCACAATTTCTTTTTCTATTAATTGTTTTGTCATTCACCACTGACTTAATAATTTTTCTTGGTATTTTGAACTACTATGATTCTTTTTTTTTTAACTGTGTGCTTTAGTTTTCTACCAAATATGTGTCAATGCTATTATTTTATTTTGTCTTATTACCTTCTCTAGTTTTAAAATATTGTTATTATTATACTCCCATTTTTATTCTCAAAAAATGTGTATATTGTTTCAGTTATGCTAATTTCCTCATTATTTTTTAGTTTTTGCTCTATTTTATTCAGAATCTTATTACACTTTGATTTAATGCATTTTATCGTGGGTAATTTTGTTTACTTATTTTTACTGATTGCATGTTATATTAACTTTATTATTTTTATATGGGATACCTGTCCACATATGTAGCCATCTAGTGTTGCTTCACATCGAATGTATTTGTACCCATCACAGTCCAAACTGATAAGTTTACATCAGAGGATATAACAACAGTCTCGGCAAAAATCGGGTTCACTGAAACATATATCACAAAGCATGGTCTCCAGAAAAGGCTAACACTGCTCATCCATTCCTCAGGTATGCTTGGATTTTGTTCTAATTTTAATTCTTTTTTTTTATTGTTCTTCCTCTTGTAGCAACTTTCTTTGATCTCTTCCAAACAAAGAAGCTAATAACTACAAGCGAGTTGGATTTGCTAGAGCAGGTGGTGGTGGTAGTATACCTTCCCTTCCTATTCGTGATCCACTTCCATCAGCTCTTGGACAAGGGCTAGCACCAAATGGAAGAGTTATGGTATTTATGACGAGGCCTCGTGAAACACTACCTTAAAAAACTGAGGTGGTATGTAAATAAGAAGTTGGTGGATGTTATTTATTGCTTCCCACAACGTTCTAAACCACCAAACATCAGACATGGAAACTTTGAGAATTGCAACCTCAAGTAGGTAGAATCATGTTAGAAAATGAATAATACAAAAAATTTCTAGGTTAATGGATAAACATTACATGATTATGCCTACTTGAGGTTGTAGTTCTCAAAGTTTCCAGGTCTGAGGTTTGGTGGCTCGGGAAGTCGTGGGAAGCGATAATAACATCCACCAACTTCTTATATACATACTACCTCTGTTTTAAGGTAGTGTTTCACAAGGCCTCAATATAAATATCATAGTTCTTCCATTAGGTGCTAGCTCTTACCTAAGAGCTCATGGAATTGGATCACGAATAAGAAGGGAAGGTATACTACCACCACCAACTGCTCTAGCAAATCCAACTCGCTTGTAGGTATTAGCTTATTTGTTTGGAAATCCAACTCGCTTGTAGTTATTAGCTTCTTTGTTTGGAAGAGATCGAAGAAAGTTGCTACAAGAGGAAAAGGAAGAACAATAAAGAACGAATTCAAATTAGAACAAAATCCAAGCATATGTGACGAATGCAGGAGCAGTGTTAGCCTTTTCTGGAGACCATGCTCTGTGATATATGTTTCAGTGAGCCTGATTTTTTCTGAGACTGTTGTTTTATACGAAACACCTCTTGACGACCCTGAATATTTGTATCTGTATCATGAATTGGTGCAGGCCAAATGGCGTCAGTACATGGAATGTACGAGCATGTAAAGGAAACTCAACACCATAAGTATAAACTCACACCAATAATAAGGAAGACATTCTCACCTCGTCTCAACTCAACTCGACTCAAGAATACTCAACTCAACTCAAGAATACTCAACTCAACTCAACTCAGGATTTTCAACTCAAGTCATGATTTTCAACTCAACTCAGGATACTCAAACTTAACTCAGGATACTCAATTCAAGCTCAAGATACTCAACCGAAACTCAAAATACTCGACTCAAAATGAAAGCAACAATAAAAGATGCTATTTACATGAAACTTTTAAAACAGTAGATAATAACTAAAATGTATATGAAAATACAATAATAAACTCATTACTCCTGTTATGGAGATTCTCTAATCAACAATCATCAGTATGAGCAACGTGATGATACAACGTCTCGCTTATGCTGCCAGAACTGTCCTATTCTTTGCCATAGTATAAGACATCCTCAACTAAGTGGATCCACTAAGCTATGCTAAGAGGCAATAAGGAATCATATAAAAGTATGACCATTTACCCATGCTGGCATATTTGGTTTATGGGGTTTGTAAGTTGTGTGAACTCTCCCCCATATTGGTGCTCAATACTACTCCCAATAATATATACTCATGCTTATATGTTTTAAAACATAACTCTTCCTCAATTTGAGATAACTACTCAAAAGATTCTCTTAAAAGAGAAAGTGCTCAAAACTCCTCATGAACTTATTTGGAAATCAAGGGTTTCCCTCGTTTTAAATATAAAAACATTTACTCATGGGAATATTTGGTTCCCATATATTGATTTTAAAAAATGAAATTCAACTCTCCTTATCCTGATAGTCAAGTGCTCAAGTCTTAAAAGAAATTATAATTAATTGAATAGGACTTCTCAAAATAAGATTCATACCAAATTATGGATGTGAATGACTCAATTCGAGGTTTTAAATAACCATATATAGAACTCAATACTCAGTAATTAGCAACTCAATACTCAAGAACTTGAACATAAAACTCCTCCAAAAGATACTCAATTTATGGAGTTCGTGTGGAATTATGGGCATGACCGACTTGGGTCAAGGATCTCAATAATAATGTAGACTCATGAGTACACTCTTCTCATTCTCATACTCACTTACTCGAGTCTTGAAACAAGTTAAATAATTGTATAAGACTCCTCGAAAAGACTTAAAGGGACTTTATCAAACTCTAACCGTACTTTACTCTTACCTCAACCTTGAATTGGAATTATGAATTGAAGAATCACAATTAGGAAATATAGGATTTCTCAATGAGTAGACGTAGTTTGGATAGTTGATAATTAGGAACGAGCGAGCACACAACTTGGAGAAATCTGGTGCGACGTGGAGAGGGATTTATTTTTTTGTCGCGAACTTAAATTTTGGGACAATGAAGTCAATATCCCCTCCACGAGGTGGAGATGGGCACTTTTCCGGGGACTGAATTTCAAAACGTCTCCACGACATAGACCAGAGCGCGTATATTTGCCCGATAGTTTCTTTCAACTTATACCCACTTCAGTTTTATGGTCTAATTTCACAAATCCAGAACGTTTTCAGCAAAACCCACACAAAACTCAATCAATAGACTCAACTATTTCTCAAGAATCTCACCACAAGGATTTCAAAGACCTCAATTATCAATTAAACTCAAAAACTTCTCAAGAAGTCAATAACAACCTTCAAGAATGGATTCATGGGTAAAGGTTTACATGATTGGTATGAGGGCGGAAAAGTCCAACACTATGAAAGCTTACATACTTATGAGTCGGGGATTTCGACTTATTTAGGGCTTAGTATTCAAAGTTTTAGTGTCCGCAATACCTATTTAATGCTCTAAACTAATGTTGAAGTTATAATTTGCAGCAATGAATGCAAAAGAGCAACAAGGTCATTACGAGGAAAAAAAGAGTGAAAAATCTTAGGAAGTTTAAGGAAAGCAATCCTGGTACTCGCCAAATCCACTCGACGACAAATAGATTTTTAGCTCACTTAAAGTTCCAGAAAGCCAACCCATGATCAATACCAACTTAGCGATCTGATGGGTATTTCGACGAGCCGCCGAAGAGTTTGGCGACGCCAACTTAGCCCACCAAAATTAATAGTGTAAGTGGTGAAAACGCACACCAAAACGGTGAGACGAGGACCACTTGGTGAGTCATTGACTAGGTCGGCGAGCCCGGTCTTGATCTCCTAAAGTTACGACCAAGAAAGGGTAAAAAATCAAGCCAAGAAGTCGATGAAAGGGGCACTCGGTGTATCACCAAACAAGTCGGTGAAGCCAGACTTATTTTGCTGAGTGACTATGAAGCTGAAATTCTGGGAACGTATAAATGCAATTTGGAAAGCAGGTTTGGCAGTTCCCACATTGTCGAGTTTTGGGTTTTAGCTCCTCATCATTCCAAGCACTATTTTTACACTTTGAGTATAGATTTAGGGTTTTTTCTAAAGTCTTTCACAAACGTTTTCACTTTGTTTTAAGACTTAAGTTTCAAGTTAAGTAAAGATTAAAGAGTTGAGTTCATTTCTCAAAAATCTATAAGGGAACGAAGTATTCCCCAGAGTTTAAAGTGTTTTCACATTTGGACAAGAAAGGGAAACAACGATTTCCAAGAGAGCTTTTAAGCTAAAGTTTTGAGTGATTATCTCAAACCAAAGAAATAAGTTTTGATTTTTAAAACATATGATCTAAGTATATATTTTGGGAGTAGTATTGAGCATCGATATGGGGATGCAAGTTCATATTAACTCAAGTTTCCATAAACCATGTAGCCATCATGGGTAGAAAAGGATCATACTTTTTAGATGACTCCGTAAGAAGCTTTTAGCATAGACTAGTGAATCCACTTAGTTAAGCGTTCTATATGATGACAAAGTAGAGGACAATTTTGGCAGCGTGGACACGATGATGTATCACTACTTAGGCTCATAGTGGTGGTTTTCGGTTAGAGAAACTCCCACATAAATTATATTACTTTATTATATGAGTAAAGTTGAGATTGTTATTGCATTTTTCTTTAACGAACTAGGTTGTTTTCCATTGTTTTATAAGATTTCTATATATTGCATATGTTTATTGCTTTATATTGAGTTAAGTTATTCAGGAATGGAGTAAAGCCGAGGTAAGTGTTTCTTTCGGATTCTTTTCAAGCTTAAATTATGTTTAGAATTGCAACTCACATACTCGTACATTTAATGTACTGATGCCAGTTGACCTGCATCTTATTATGATGCAGACGCAGGTAACCTGGAGCATCATCCAGTGCCTCGTTGATCCAGTTGAACTCTCAGAGTCAGTTAGTGAGCGTCCTTGTATTCTGGAGGACCCCTTTTACTTTGCTTTTAGTATTTCATTGTTAGGATGATCGGGGGTCTTGTCCCGACATGCCTCTTTGTTTTAGAGGTTTCATAGACAGTTAGACAGTTAGTAGTTCAATTATCTTCACATTTTCATTTCTTATGTTAAGACTTGAGTTGCCATTTTGGCCAAGTTGAATGTTTGACTTTTTGAGCATTCTCAGTATTTTATTAGTCAAGTTAGTATAGTGCTATTGATCACGATAAATATGCATTGAGTGTTCTGATAAGTGAGTAAGACAGGACAATGGTTCGCTTAGGGCCTACAATGGTTCTCGAGTGCCATCCACATCCTGGGTGTAGGCTCGGGGCGTGACAAACTTGGTATCAGAGCACAGAGTTCAAGGGTCCTAGGGAGTCTATCAAGCCGTGTCAGTAGAGTCCTATTTATCGGTGTGAAGCACACCATATCTATAATTAAGAGGTTGCGATACTTAGGAAATATTCTTACTTCTTTCATACTCATTTTGTGCGTTAGAGTTTGATCTCTAAAAAATTTCTTTCTAATTCGTGCTTGCGCATGTTTTCAGATAATTATGCCTACACGAAGAGCTGTCAGAGGTCGTCCTGGTTGGCATAATGTTGAAGAGCAAGGGGTACCCAATGCACCTGAAGTGCAACCCCAAGGAGAAGTCACTAACCCTGAATTCAGAGAAGCGATAAGGATGCTTAGTTAAGTTGTGACTAATCAAGTTGGGCAACATAGAGGAGTTAGACATGAAGTGACTGATACTTCAAGGATTTGTGAGTTCTTGAGGATGAATCCTCTAAGTTTCACTGGTTTGAGCACTACTGAGGATCCGGAGAACTTTATGGAAGAGCTGAAGAAGGTATTTGATGTTATGCATGTTGCCGGTACTGAGCGAGTTGAACTGGCTGCATATCAACTGAAGATTGTTGCTAGGACTTGGTTTGACCAGTTGAAGGGGGGTAGAGCTGATGATGCCCCACCTGCGAGTTTGGCATGTTTCGAGGAGGCTTTTTTGGGGGGTTTCTTCCCCCGAGAACTAAAAGAGGCTAAGGTACGAGCATTCCTCACACTTAAGCAAGATTCTTTGAGTGTTCATAAGTATGGGTAGAGGTTCACCCAGCTATCCCGTTATGCCCAGAGATAGTTGTGGACATGAGGAGTAGAATGAGTATGTTTGGTGCTGGATTGTCCCGTCTATCAAGAAAAGAGGGCAGGGAAGCTATGTTAATTGGGGACATGGACATATCAAAGTTGATGGTCTATGTGCAGCAGGTTGAGGAAGAGAAGTTGAGGGATATAGAGGAATTCAGAAATAAGAAAGCTAAGATAGGGAATAAGTCTGGGTAGCAGAAAAGCAATGTGAACCTTTCATCCTTTCCGCAAAAGCAAAAGGGACCTGCTCCATCATCTGCTAGTGCATCTGCACCCAGAAACAAAAGCGAGTATAATGACCAGAATTCGCAGAACTTCAAAGCTAGATGTACAGTTTTAGGGTAGTGTGGCACAAGGAGGTAACTGTGCTCCTGCATGTGCTAGGTGTTGTTGAACCCACCCAAGTAAGTGTTGTGATAGCAGACAGGTTGCTTCAAGTGTGGAAAAGAGGGTCACTTCATGAAAGAGTGCCCTAATAATAGGCAAGGTGGTGGAAATAAGGGAAATAGAGCCCAATCATCATCAGTTTCTCCAACAGACAGGGCTGCACCTAGAGGAGCTACTTCCGGTACTAGCGGTGGAGCAAACTACCTCTATGCAATCACTAGTCGTCATGAGCGAGAGAAATCTTTAGATTTTGTCACTAGTATTATTAAAGTGTTTACTTTTGATGTTTATGCTTTGCTAGACCCAGGAACAAGTTTATATTTTGCAACCCTTATGTTGCAACTAAGTTTGATGTTCTTCCTGAGAAACGTTGTGAACCCTTTTGTGTTTCTACACCTGTTGGGGAGTCTATTCTAGCTAAGCGAGTTTATCGTGATTGTGTCATTTTCATCAATCACAAAGAAACCATGGCTTATCTAATTGAGTTAGACATGGTAGATTTTGATGTCATTCTAGGTATGGATTGGTTTCATCCCTGTTATGCCTCCATTGATTGTAGAACTCGAGTTGTCAAGTTCCAAATTCCTAATGAGCCAGTCTTAGAGTGGAAAAGTAGTTCAACAGTGCCTAATGGTCGTTTCATTCCATACCTTAAGGCAACAAAGTTAGTTTCTAAGGGTTGTGTCTATCACTTAGTCCGATTTAATTACTCTAGTGTTGAGATACCTCCTATTCAGTTAGTTCCTATAGTAAAAGAGTTTCCAGAAGTTTTTTCAGATGATCTACTCGGAGACTCTCGTGAGAGAGAGATAGACTTCGGCATAGACATTCTTCCAGATACTCATCCTATCTCTATTCCGCCATATAGGGTGGTACCTGCAGAGTGGAAAGAACTTAAAGAACAGTTGAAAGATCTGATAAATAAGGGTTTTATTAAACCAATTGTCTCACCTTGGGGCGCTCCGATCTTATTTGTGAGAAAGAAAGATGGTTCCCTTAGGATGTATATAGATTACCACCAATTGAACAATGTTACCATCAAGAATAAGTATCCTCTTTTGAGAATTGATGATCTTTTCGATCAAATTCAGGGTACTTCTTATTTTTTGAAAATACACCTCAGATCTGGCTACCATCAGTTGTAAGTAAGGGAATGTGATATTCCCAAGATAACATTCATGACCCGTTATGGTCACTATGAGTTTTTGGTCATGTTGTTCGGTTTAATTAATACACATGCAGCGTTCATGGACCTTATGAATAGAGTTTTCAAACGTTATTTAGATATGTTTGTTATCGTCTTCATTGATGACATACTAATCTATTCAAGGAATGAAGAAGATCATGCTAGCCATCTCATAATAGTTCTTCAGACTTTGAAAGATAAGGAGTTATATGCTATGTTCTCTAAATGTGAGTTTTTGCTCGAGTCTGTGGCGTTCTTGGGCCACATAGTTTTCGGTGATGGAATTAGAGGTGATACCCAAAAGATAGAGGTAGTGTAGAATTGGCCTAGACCCATATTTCCAACTGATATTAGGATTTTCTTGGGTTTGGCTAGCTAATATAGAAGGTTTGTAGAGGGTTTCTCATCAACTTCATCTCTTTTGACCAAGTTGAATAAGCAATTAGTAAAGTTTCAATGGTCTAAAGCTTGTGAGAAAAGCATTCAGGAATTGAAAAAGAGGTTGACTATTGCCCCATTGTTGACCTTACCAGAAGATATGCAAGGTTTTGTTGTGTATTTCGATGCATCTAGAGTTGGTTTGGGTTGTGTGCTAATGTAGAATGGCAGAGTTATAGTTTATGCCTCCAGACAGTTGAAAATCCATGAGAAGAATTACCTAACCATGACTTAGAGTTGGCTGCTGTAGTATTTGCTTTGAAGATATGGCGTCATTATTTGTATGGTGTTCATGTTGATGTATTCACTGATCACAAAAGTCTTTAGTACGTGTTTACTCAGAAAGAGCTTAAACTCAGACAAAAAAGGTGATTAGAATTACTCAAGGATTGTAACATGCATATTCTTTACCACCCAAGTAAGTCTAATATTGTTGCTGATGCTTTAACCATGTTGTCTATGGGTAGTACCGCCGATATTGCGGAATAAGAGAGAGAGTTATCGAAAGATGTGCAATGACTTGCACACTTAGGAGTTCAACTAATGGATTCTACAAAAGGAGGAGTAGTGGTAATGAATGGAGCTTAATCTTCATTAGTTTCAGAAGTAAAAGAAAAGCAAGATCAAGATCCTATTTTGCTTGAATTGAAGGCAAATGTTCATAAGCAAAAGAATTAGCTTTTTAACAAGGGGGAGATGCGTATTGAGATATCAAGGTAGATTGTGTGTACCAATTGTGGATGGACTCCAAGAGAGGATCATGGATGAAGCTCATAGCTCCATATATTCGATTCATCCGGGTTCCACAAAGATGTTTCGCAATTTGAGAGAAGTCTATTGAGGAGCAGCATGAAAAAGGGCATTGCAAAATTTGTTGCAAAGTGTCCGGATTGCCAACAAGTTAAAGTAGAGCATCAAAGGCTCGGTGGTTTGGCCCAAAATATAGAACTTCCATAACGAAAGTGGGAGAATATTAATATAGACTTCATCACAAGGTTACCTAGGTCTCACAGGCAGCATGATATTATTTGGGTAATTGTCGATAGAATGATAAAATCGGCCCACTTTTTGCTAGTAAAGACTACCCATTCAGCAGAAGATTGTGCTAAGCTATATATTCAAGAAGTGGTAGGAGTTTATGGGGTTCCGGTCTACATTATTTCAGACAGAAGTGCGCAATTTACTGCACAGTTTTGGAAGTCTTTTCAGAAAGGCTTGCGTTCAAAGGTGAACTTGAGTGCTACTTTTCATCCTCAGACTGATGGGAAAGCGGAACGCACCATTCAGACCTTACATGATATGTTGAGGGCGTGCACGAGCGATTTAAAAGGTAATTGGGATGATCACCTACCTCTCATTGAGTTTGCCTACAATAGTTACCACTGTAGCATCCAAATGGCTCCATATGAAAATATTTATGGGAGAAGGTGTAGATCTCCTATTGGATGGTTTGAAGTTGGTGAGGCAGGGTTGATAGGACCAGATCTAGTTCATCAATCCGTGGAGAAGGTGAAAGTGATTCAAGAAAGGTTGAAGACGGCGCAGAGTCGTCAAAAATCCTACACTGATGTTAGGAGAAGAGAGTTAGAGTTTGAAGTTGATGATTCGGTGTATTTAAAAATTTCACCCATGAAGGGAGTTATGAAATTTGGTAAGAACGGGAAGCTTAGACCCCGGTATATTGGACCTTATCGAATATCCAAGAGGATTGGGAAAGTAGCTTATGAGTTGGAGCTACAACAAGAGTTAGCAACGGATCATCCGTTATTTCACGTCTCCATGTTGAAGAAGTGGATGGAAGATCCTTCATTAATCATACCAACTGAAGATATTGGGATCACATATAGCTTATCTTATGAGGAGATTCCTGTTCAGATTCTAGATCGCCAAGTTTGCAAGTTGAGGACTAAGGAAGTAGCATCAATCAAAGTCCTTTGGAGAAACTAATTTGTTGAGGAATCTACATGGGAAGCTGCGGAGGATATGAAGAAGATATATCCATATCTCTTTGAATCCGTAGAAGTTCCAAATCAAGGTACTAATCCTTTTCTTGGTACTTTATTTATAAATTGGCATGTTGTGTTTGCTTTGCTTGTTGGGTGTTTGAAATGTATGAATGATATTACACCCTTAGCCTAGTAAAAGTAATCTCATTTGAGGATGAATGTTTCCAAGGGGGAGATATTGTAACATCTTGCAGATTGAAATAACTAGGAAAGATTTAAAAGTTGGGGAAATAATCATTTTTGGAAAGTATATGAAAGTCTGGAAAATTGTGAAGTATGTTAGTTGAATTTTTGGTCAACTTCAAGATTCCATAACTAGTAGTTCAGGATAGATATGGTTGGAAAGCTCTTGGAATAACCTTTCCAACGCCGCTGAGTTTGCGCGATTCCAAGTTCGTATGAGTAAGTTATGCCTTTTGAAAGTTGGGTTGTTTGAATACGGAAAGTCTAATACGGATTTTGGAAGGGTAATTTAGTCTTTTCCTTACCTAATTATTCTAATTTGTTTTTAGGAGTTAATTGGGGTAAAATCAGATTTTAGTCAGTTTAGAAAAGTTGAAGTTTCAAGCTAGGGCTTGGAGAATGGAGAAAACAAAAAATAGGAGAAGGGAGAAGAGAAATCAAGATTCATCAAGATCGTCGAGTTTAGCTTATGGATTTTGTCAAGTGGTGATCCCTACGAGATATGAGAGATCACATAACATTGTATTAGTACACCTACGCGCCAACCATGATTCAATTCAGTGAATTTAAGTCTTTGAAGGTTTAGAAATTCAGTTCTTGATGAATATTGTTGAAAGTTTCGTTTGAATTTCTTGTGGGTTGTGTTGTTGGAATTTCTTGCGATTTAATTCATGTTTCAGGGTATAATTTTGATTTGAATATATCATATATTGAGAGTATAAATGATTCTAAGTGTTTGGGGAAGGAACCATTGAAGTTTAAAGGGTTTAGGGTTGAAAAACAAGCAAGAAAAGTCGTAGAACAGCTGGGGAAAGGGGTGGGGTGTCGCGCCAGCCAGCACCCCCAAGAAGTTCCTCTGAACATTCACCCTTGGGGCACCGCGCCAGCCAATGCCCCTCAGGTCCTCTTAGAGCGCCAGGGACGCCAGTTCTTCCCATTTCTTCTCCACATTTTCTTACTTGTCTCTTAGCAATGTACCTATGTTTTCTAGTTCATTCCAACACTCTAAGGTACATCTAAGCATTATGAAATCATCCATAAACATAATATCATGAACCTTGAATCCATAATCCAATTCAAGGAAAGTGAGGATCAAAGTCAAGAGAAGTTAAAAGTCAAGTCTAGAGGTTAAGAAGCAAGTCAAGAGAAGTTTATAAAGTTTTTCTAAAGTGTTTCACAAACGTTTTAACTTTGTTTTAAGACTTACGTTTCAAGTTAAGTAAAGAGTAAAAAGTTGAGTTCATTTCTCAAAAATCTATAAGGGAACTAAGTATTCCCAACAGTTTAAAGTGTTTTCACATTTCAAAAGAAAGGGAAACACCGATTTCCAAGAGAGATTTTAAGCTAAAGTTTTGAGTAATTATCTCAAACCAAAGAAAGAAGTTTTGATTTTTAAAACATATGAGCTAAGTATATATTTTGGGAGCAGTATGGAGCACCGATATGGGGATGCGAGTTCATATTAACTCAAGTCTCCATAAACCATGTAGCCATCATGGGTAGTAAATGATCATACTTTTTAGATAACTCCTTAAGATGATTTTAGCATAGACTTGTGGATCCAATTAGTTAAGCATTCTATATGATGGCAAAGTATAGGACAGTTCTGGCAGCGTGGGTAAAACATTGTACCACCACTTAGGCTCATAGTGGTGGTTGTCGGTAAGAGAAACTCCCACAAAAACTATATTACTTTGTTTTACGAGTAAAGTTGAGTTTGTTATTGCTTTTTTCTTTAACAAACTAAGTTGTTTTCCACTATTTTACAAGCTTTCTATATATTGCATATGTTTATTGCTTTATATTGAGTTAAGTTATTTCGGAGTTGAGTAAAGCCAAGGTAAGTGTTTCTTTCATATTCTTTTCTAGCTTAAGTTATGTTTAGCATTTCAGCTCGCATACTCGTACATTCAATGTAGTGATGTTAGTTATCCTGCATCTTATTATGATATAGACGCAGGTAACCAGGATCAGCATCCAGCGCCTCGTTGATCCAATTAAGCTCTCAGAGTTAGTTGGTGAGCCTCCTTGCATTCCAAAGGATGCCTTTTACTTTGCTTTCAATATTTCATTGTTAGGATGATCGGGGGTCTTGTTTCGACATCCCTCTTTGTTTTAGAGACATCATAGATAGTCAGACAATTAGTAGTTCACTTGTCTTCACATTTTCACTTCATATGTTAAGACTTGAGTTGCCATTTTGGCCAAGTTGAATGTTTGGCTATTTAAGCATTCTCAATATTTTATTATTCAAGTGAGTATAGTGCTATTGATCATTATAATTATGCATAGAGTCTTCCGTTGAGTGAGTAAGACAGGCCAAGGATTTGCTTGGGGCCAGCAATGGTTCTCGTGTGCCGGCCACGTCCGGGGTGTAGGCTCGGGGAGTGACAAATAAATTTGCTTCAAATCTCGATACATCTTCATTACACCTGGATGAATAGAATATCACGAACCATGATATTCTGCCAACAATTTCTTAATCAAGTCATCAACTTGAGGAACACAAATTGTTCCTTTAAAATTGAGCACGCCTTCTATATCAAGAGTGGTCTCTGGTGCCTTACCAATCGCAATCTTCTTTCTAAGCTCCTCCAAATTTACATCTTCAAATTGTTTGGCCTTGATCTCATCAATAAATGTGGCCCTCACTTTAATGCTAGCTAACAACCCCACCTCTTTCTGAGATGCCCAACTCCATGAACTTAGAGTCTAAGGTCTGAATTTCCTTAGCCAAAGGTCGTTTGGATACAGTCAAGCAAGCCATACTACCCATACTTACCGCCTTTCGACTCAAAGCGTCTGCCACTACATTAGCCTTACCCGGATGGTATTGAATGGGTGACATCATAATCCTTGAGTAATTCTATCCACCTTCGCTGTCTCAAACTCAGACCTTTTTGAGTGAACACATGCTGCAAACTATGATGATTAGTAAGCACCTCACACTTAACACCATAGATATAATATAGCCAGATCTTAAGATCAAGCACGACTGCTGCCAACTCCAAATCATGGGTTGTATAATTCCTCTCATGAACCTTCAATTGACGTGAGGAATAAGCTATAACATTCTTATCCTGCATCAACACATCACCCAAACCAGAATGTGAAGCATCACAATAAATAATAAAATCTTTACCTTCAACCGGTATTGCTAGAATAGGAACGTTAGTGAAGAGAGTCTTGAGACTTTGGCAGCTCTCCTCACATTTTTCAGTCCATTCAAATTGTATCTCCTTTTTGGTCAAATTAGTCAAGTGAGTGGCAATAGAAGCAAAGTTCTTCACAAATCGACGATAATAGCTAGCGAGCCCAATAAAACTCCTAACTTCCATCACAGAGCTAGTTCGAGACCAATTCTTAACCGCCTCAATCTTTTGAGGATCTACCATTACCCCTTCTTTTGACACTACATGTCCCAAAAATGCAATCGAAGTCAACGAAAATTCGCACTTAGAGAATTTAGCATACAATATTTGTTTCCCAAGAACACCCAAAACAATAACGAAGATGGTCGGCATACTCTTCCTTACTTTTTGAATAGACCAAAATATCATCAATAAAGACTATGACGAAAGAATCAACAAAATGGCTTGAGCACCCCATTCATTAAACTCATAAAAGTTGCAGGCGCATTAGTCAAGCCAAAGGACGTAACTAGAAACTCGTAGTGCCCATAGCGGGTTCTAAATGCCTTCTTGGGCACATCCTCAGGCCTAATTTGACATTCTCATACTACCATCCTTTTTCTTAACAAACAAAACTGGAGCACCCCATGGGGAAGCACTAGGAAGAATAAGTCCCTTATCAAGAAGCTCTTGGATTTGAGCCTTAAGCTCTCTTAATTCCGCTGTAGCCATGCGATATGGAGGGAAATAAATGGGACAAGTACCAGGTTCTAAATCAATGAAGAAGTCTATATCTCTATCTGGAGGCATACCATGCAAGTCATTAGGAAACACTTCTCTAAATTCTGACACCACAGGAATACACTCAATGGATGCAGTCTCAATCTCAATATCCCTAATTTGAGCCAACTAAGCCAAACAACATTACCCTACCAATTTCCTAGCCCGAATGAAGGATATGATCTTAGCTTGCTTAGGGTTGTACACCCCTTCCCAGTCTAATTTTTCCCTTCACGGAATTTCTAGAGTTACAGACTTAGTATTACAATTAAGAACAACATAATAGGAGGACAACCAAGTCATGCCTAATATTATATCAAAATCAGTCATATCCGAAATCACCAAATCAGCCCAAGTCTGAAAACCCATAAACAAAATAGGACAAATATGATAGACATGGGTGACTATGACAGACTCTCCAACTGGGGTAGAAACATGGATAGGGACATCTCGTATATCATAATTCATATATAATTCTGAGGCAAATCGCACGGATACATAGGAATAAGTAGAACCCAGATCAAATAACACATTAGTCGTTCGGTCACAAACATGAATAGTACCTGTGATCACCGCGTCAGATGCCTCTGTCTCATTCTTGCCCGGAAAGGCATAACACTGAGCCCTATAATCTTGACGAGCCACATCTTTGCTTGGTTGCACGTTACTCCTTCCTGCATTACCATTTCTTGTACCTTCACGACCTCGCTGATTACCTCCTCGCCTATCTTGTGGACTCCCTCGACAATTATTACCATTCCCCGCGGGTACCACTGCTCTAGACTATTCCTACCCAGAATCTAGCACATGTGGGTCGGGACAATCTCTCCTCTTATGCCTAGGTTCACCATGGTTGTAAGATGTACGATCAAAATATGGCTTGTTGCCCGCCGAAGGTGCGATTCCCTGGCTCTCTTGAATCAAATTATAAGGTAGAGTAATTACCTATAGAGGCGGGCATAGCAGACTGAATTGGCTTGGCTTCGAGCGTTGGCCTCCCTGAACTTCTGGAATAAGAACCTTGAAAGTTGCCAGAATTCTTGGCCCTTTTTGCCAATGCCTTAGCATGACCGTCTCGCCTAACCCCTACACTTTCATAACATAGTTTTTTACCTTATTAAAGCTCCTCCCTGCAGAGCTCATATGAACAGATAATACCTACAACTCAGAATTTAGTCCCCTAATAAATAAACGGATCCTCTCCTACTCAATAGTCACCAATTAAGTAGCATATCTAGGAAAAACATAGAACTTGACCTCATAAGGAGCCACATATATACAACCATGTTCCAATGCCATGAACTCATCCTTCTTGCGATCCCTCAAAGTTCTAGGCACATACTTCTCTAGAAATAGAGATTGAAATTAGGTTAAGTAAGTGGAGGCAAAGTTGAAGATCTACATTCCATATAAGCTCTCCACCAGTGCTTAGCCTCGCCCTGAAGTTGAAAGGTCACAAACTCAACCCCATGCTGATAGACAATTCCCAACTTATGAAGCCTCTCATAGCAGTGTAAGATAACCTGATAAGCATCATCATTCTTAGAACCAATAAATACAGGATGCTTTAGCTTTAAAAACATAGTCAACATTTCATGCTCATTACCAGTCATAACTGAACCCAACAAAGGATGGAAAAAAACATCATTACCTCCCGTTCCACCCGTCTTGGGCGCAGTGCTAACAATAGGGGGATTATCAGGAGCTTGAGTTGTTTGAACAAAAGGAAGGAATCCAGGACCAACCAATTCTTTCAATAATGACATGATCTGTCGAGCTAACACTGGGTCTATGGGAGGAACATCTGTTGTCTGAGCTTGCACCTCTTT
The DNA here is from genome assembly GCA_029582605.1 of Solanum gracilifrons. Lineage (NCBI taxonomy): Eukaryota > Viridiplantae > Streptophyta > Magnoliopsida > Solanales > Solanaceae > Solanum > Solanum gracilifrons. The sequence goes on from JAJOOH010001637.1 coordinate 27,742, forward strand.
CTCTTGTCCCACCTCCTCAATGTTTTCAACCTCGATATTCTCTTCAATATCTTCGTGATGAATGGGAGGGGCCTTATTTTGGGGAACATTTTCTACCGGTACCCCATCTCTAGCAGACGCCACTCTTCCATGGCCTCTACCCCTAGCTCTTCCTCTACCCTTGCCTCGACCACAACCTCTCACTACAGATTCCACAGCTGGAGCATTGACAAAAACTACTATACATACTTTCTTTTCTATGTGAAACATATTTTATATTTTATTTATGATTATGCTCACTATTTTGGTTATTACATAAGCTTTTAATTTATTTTGTTTTGTGTGTGAAATATTTTGGGTTCACTTGGAAATTGAAAAAGGGGTGGAGGTAGTGAGCATATTTATTTTAGTGTAACTGAAATTATTATTTTCTTATTGTGCAATTGATTTTGTGATTTATAACGGTAATTCACTAGCTTAATTATTGTGCACCAAACATAATATAATATAATGTTATATGTTACTCTTTGTTTTGACAAGTTTTAGATATTAGCACATACTTTATAGAGTATATTTTTATTGTGTTTCTTTTGTTCTATATTTATTTGTGCATGTTAATCACAAAGTGGAAATATTTTTCTAAGGCTCAATGGTGAGTCCTATTATACTTGGCTTATTATGTCATTTATTGAGGGTAAGACGAATGATTCAAGTCCCATCGCACCAAAAGGGTAATACATCGGGTGAGAATCTTGATGCATCATGATGATAAAATGTTGGGTTGAGTCCCAACAAATAATGATCTAAAATGCATTCTTATGATTAAGATGTTGGGTTTAAGTTCCAACATAATATAATGACGACATAATGATGACTGGGCAAATTGATATGCTCTTGATAAAAGTCATGAAATTTGTCCATTTTATTTACTCCATTCTCTTATGTGAATGTGGAAGCATGACATAATGTGTTTGAAAATGACAAGTGGTTAGATGTATGAATATGAGTGTGGTAAAATGTAAATGTTCAATTGTGGTAATTAAAAGGAAGAATATTATGGGTTCTTGAGATGGTCCTTCAAATGTGAAGGTAATTTTTGGCCATCAAGTGGTATGAAAAGTTATTGGGCACATTGGGTTGGTGCAACCCAATTTGAAAGTTTTGTAAATCCTCCATCCAAATAAATAAATACAAAGTGGTAGTGCATTTAGTACTTTTAAAGTGATGTTGAGGTGGGTCAAATAAATTTGATAATGTCAAAGTATGAATAATAATAACTTATGGAGCATGTACAACTGGTTAAGGTCATTTCTCGAAGAGAATATGAATTGTGTTAGTATGGATAAAGACATGTCCATGTTTGGATGGTTGGATAAATTTCACATCTCACCTATATGAGTGGTTTAAGAGATTGAAAAGAAATATTTTGACATAAATGATTATTTGGTCATACATTGAGTACATAACAAATATTGTGGTATGTGTTATTATAAACTATTCGAGGACGAAAGAATGAGATAATTCTTTTCTATAAAGGTTGTGGTCATGATCAAAATAAATGTTGTTGTGTGGCAACACAAATTTGTCACTGCTTGTCAAGAAATAAGCCTTGCGTGCAATATTTTTAATCATGACAATAATAATTTTCTCCTTGAAGGAGATGGTTGCCATAAGAATGGTGTTCTGAAATTTGTGGCAATACACAAAATTAATTGAGAATTCCGAAAGGGCTAACATGTTACGATCCAGAGGAGTGAAACTGTTCATAATATTGGGTTGCAATAAGTCTCAAAAAAACTTTTAAGTTTTGGAGGAATTGATTTTTTTTAAAATTATATTGAGACTTTAAATTATGAGATATCTTCAGATTACTACAACCTAGGTGGGTTATAAATATTTACGTATGAGATTACCCATTTTTTCCTCTTGTTTGTTGTATATAAATATGGGAATGATAATGGAATCACATGCAAAAGTAAACTAAAAGTTTACTAGAATAAATATCAGTTGGCATAACCGGTTGGTCATTCCGATTCAAATGTGATGCAAAACAATTTGAGAATTCACGTAACTATATGTTGATGATATAAAAACAATCTTCAAGAATTCTCTTGTGTTGCCTGTTCTCATGATAAAATAATCATTGTGCCAGCTTTTGTTGGATTGTATTCCCTAAACTTATTCGGAAAATATTAAAGGGTGAATATGGGCCTGTTCACCTGCAACGTGGATCACTTAACATTATGATTTAATAGATGCATCTATGGTATTGTCACACCCCGAGCCTACACCCTGGGTGGGACTGGCACTAGAGAATCATTGTTGGCCCCAAGCGAACCCTTGGCCTGACTTACTTACTCAGCAGAAGACTTTAAACATTAAGAAAAGAACTCAAATGCAAGATAAATCGACTGTCTCAAACTAAACTCAAAATGTTTTAGAAACAAATATTTAACTTAGCCAAAATGGCAACTCAAAGCTAAACATAAGCCAATAACAAAGTAAAAATAAATGAACTAACTGATTGTCTATCTATAAAGCCTCTAATAACTGAGATGGATGTCAGGACAAGACCCACGACACCCTAATGAACAAAATGCTGAAAAGCAATAAAAAGGGATCCCTCGGAAGCAAGGTGGCTCACTAACAAACTCTGGAACTCAACTAGAATCAACGATGCGCTGGATGCTGATCCTGGTTACCTGTGTCTACATCATTAAAAGGTGCAGGCCAAATAGCATCAATACATTTAATGTACGAGTATGCTAGGGGAAAACTAAAAAAGACATAAACTTGAAAGGAACTGAAAGAAAGACTTACCTTGGCTTTACTCAACTCATGAATAACTTAACTCAATATAAAACAATAAAAGACATGCAATATATAGAAAGCTTTTAAAACAATAGAAAACAACTTAGTTCATTAAAGAAAATGCAATAACAAACTTAACTTTACTCATATAATAAAGTGATATAGTTTCTGTGGGAGTTTCTCTAACCGACAACCACCACTATGAGCCTAAGTAGTGATACAACGGCTTGCCCACGCTGCCAGAACTGTCTTATACTTTGCCGTCATATAGAATGCCTTAACTAAGTGGACCCACTAGTCTATGCTAAAAAGCACTTACGGAGTCATCTAAAAAGTATGATCATTTACTACCCATGATGGCTACATGGTTTATGGAGACGTGAGTTATCTGAACTCAAACTTGTCCCCATATTGGTGCTTAATACTACTCCCAAAATACTCAGCTCATATGTTTAAAAACATAACTTCTTTCTTTGGTTTGAGATAATTACTCAAAACATAGCTTAAAAGCTCTCCTGGAATCGATCTTCCCTTTATAGCTCAAATGTGAAAACATTTACTCTTTAACTGAAAAACTAGATCAAAAGCTCTTTTGGAAATCAAGGTTTCCTTTCTTCTTTAAATGTAAAAACATTTACTCTTTAACTGAAAACTAGCTCAAAGGCTTTTTTGGAAATCAAGGTTTCCTTTCTTCTTTAAATGTGAAAACATTTTACTCTTTGGGAATACATAGTCCTGATATACTCTTTTGAAGAAATGAACTTCAAACTTTACTCTTTACTCTTTACTCTACTCAAAACTCAAGTCTTAAAACAAAGTTAAAACATTTCTAAAAAACTTTTGTAAGACTCTCTTAACTTCTCTTGACTTGACTCTTAACTTCTCCTGACTTGACTCTTAACTTTCCTTGAATTGAATTATGGATTCAATGATTGTAATTTTTTATAGGAAGGATCTCATGATGTTTAGGAGTGTTTTTGGATAGCTAAACATGAGAAAAGATCAAGAAATCACTGTCTGGAAGAAAGTCCACGATGTGGAGATGCATTTAATTAATTGATCGCGAAATAATTTTGAGACAGAATGGTCCGTGACCGCTCCATGACTCACGGAGAACTTTTTCCCATTCGGAAGACAGGTCCGTTACATGGACCGTACCCAGATTCTGCCGATTTTTTTCTTCTTCATTTTCTGACACCAATTCGCCTAAACACGATTCTTTTTCTCAAATTCCCTTTAGATTCAGATACCCAGTGTATGTACACAAGAATCTAACTAAAAAAACTCTAACAATCGACCTTAAACTCTCAAGAACTCTTTAATCTCATCCCAAATTCAAGAATGAAAACAATTCAAGAATATAACTCAAGAACATCAAAATCTCAATCTTTTAGGAAGAAAATCATACTGAAATAAATATGTTTGGCGTGTGGGTGAACGAACCCTACGCTATGTGAACTCACATACCTTGTAGGGATCACCCCTTGATGAAATCCACAACCGATAGATTCTTGAAGATCTTGACTATTCTTGCTCCTTATCCTCTCTTTTCCTCTTCTTTTTCTCTTTTCTAAAACCCTAACTCAATATTGTGAAGGAGTAAACTAAATCCTATCAGTTTAGACCCCAATTAATTACTAAAAAACGAAATTAATTCATTGGGTATGGAAAAGACCATAATTCCCTTCAAAAACCCGAATTAGATTTTCTTTAATTGAATAACCCAACTTCCAATAGGCATATCTCACTCATACGAACTCAAAATTGCGCAAACTCAGCAGCGCTGGAAATATTATTCCAAGATCTTTCCTACGATATCTAGAAACACACCTAACTCATCTTGATGTAGGAGTTATGGTTATTTGAAGTTGACCAAAAATTCAACTTAACATACTTAACAAATTTTCCATATTTTTATATTCTTTCCAAAAATGACTATTTCCACTTTTTAACTTCTTTCTAGTTCTTTCTAGTTACGGGGTGTTAGAATATCCCCCTTGGGAAAATTCATCCTCAAATGAGCTTACTCTTAGTAGGCTAAGGGTGAAACATCTAATATTCAGCCTCAAACACCCAACAAGCAATGCAATTGCAACATGCTAACTTCATATATGAAAGAGTATTAAGAAGAGAATTAATACTTTGGTCTGGAACTTCTCCATTTTCAAAGAGATGTGGATATCTCTTCTTCATATCTTCCTCAGCTTCCCAAGTAGCTTCCTCAACAAATTGATTACTCCAAAGGACTTTGACTGATGCTACCTCTTTTGTTCTCAAGTTGCGAACTTGGCGATCTAGAATCTGAACAAAAATCTCCTCACAAGATAAGATATCCTTGATACCGATATCTTCAGTTGGTATGATAAGTGAAGGATCTCTTATGTACTTCTTCAACATGGAAATATGAAATACCAAATGGACTGCTGCTAACTCTTGGGGTAGCTCCAACTCACAAGCTACAATACCAACCCTTTTGGATATTTTGTAAGGACAAATATTCCAGGGACTAAGCTTCCCCTTCTTACCAAATCTCATAACACCCTTCATGGGTGAAACTTTCAAGTAAACCCAATCATCTACTTCGAACTCTAACTCCCTTCTCCTAACATCAGTGTAGGATTTCTGACGACTCTGCGCCATTTTCAACCTCTCTTGAATCACCTTCACTTTTTCCATAGCTTAATAAACTAATCCTGTTCCTATCAACCCTGCTTCACTAACTTCAAACCATCCTATAGGAGATATGCATCCTCTCCCTTAAAGAGCCTCATATGGCGTCATTTGGATGCTAGCATGGTAACTATTGTTGTAAGCAAACTCAATGAGAGGTAGTTGATCTTCCCAATTACCCATGAAATCAATCACACACTCTACCTTGATACCTCAAACGCCATCTCCCCCTTGTTCAAAAGCCATCACTTTTTGATTATGAACACTTGTCTTTAATTTAAGCAATACAGGATCTTGGTCTTGCTTTTTTTTTTTCCAGTTCTGACACTGATGATGATTCAACCTCATTCATCACCACTACTCCTCCTTCTGTGGAATCCATTAATCGAACTCCTAATCGTGCAAGTCTATGCACGTATTTTGCTAACTCTTTCTTATATTCCTCAAAATGGGCGGTACTACCCATAGACAACCTGCTCAAGGCATTAGCAACAAGATTAGCCTTACCTGGGTGATAAGGAATACTCATGTCATAATCCTTGAGTAATTCTAACCACCTCCTTTGTCTGAAATTAAGCTCTTTCTGAGTAAACGCATACTCAAGACTCTTGTAATCGGTGAACACGTCTACATGAACACCATAAAGATAATGGCGCCATATATGTTTAAAGCAAATACTACGACAGCCAATTCAAGATCATGGGTTAGGTAATTCTTCTCATAAACTTTCAATTATTTGGAGACATAAGCTATAACTTTGCCATTCTGCATTAAGACACAACCCAAACCAACTCTGGACGCATCACGATATATGAAAAAACCTTGAGTACCTTCTGGTAAGGTTAACGGATGGAAGTAGTCAACCTCTTTTCAATTACTGAAAGCTTTTCTAACAAGCTTCAGACCATTGAAACTTAACTATTGATGCTTATCGTGACCAACAACACTAACCTACGGTATGAGTGTCTAGGATCGTTGATAGTATAATAACTAAACTAAAGGTTGGGGTCGTGTCCCAAGGGAGTAGTTTTGAGAATTGATAGAAAAATAAAATTAAGCTCTAACTAGTCGTAGTTAAAGACATTAACGAACAAAAACATGGTAAATAAAGGGGGTGACACGAAAGTATCAAATATCAATTTGGGGGTTTTGTTACAAGTAGTAAAAGCAGCAAAACTTAACAAGAAAATCAAGTATGAGGAAATGTTCTTAGGGTTTGACCGCAATACAAGTTGAGATAAATAGTTGGGTACATGCGTTTGATAAGAAATTGGTAAGATAATAGTGACTAGGCTAAGCTTTAAATGGAAATAAGTTCCCTCTCGGGCAACTTACCCCGTTTCAAATAGGTTCCTCTCGGACACCCATTTGCCACATGATGACCAGCCTATGCCCTACCCCACTCAATCTCTCGAGCTGAATATTAGGATATGGGACTTGGGCTCACCCTCTCGGGCTAAACCTCATGTTGACCCATTCCTTAGGCCATCAGTCTAGTGGTCTTGGTTTCGCGACCTCCCTCTCAGGCAAGCCGAAAATACATGAGTGGCTTTGTATTTGCAACTCCAAACCCGTTAGATTAAACCACAACCATTAGGTGAAATCACCATTAAACTACATCTAACCTATTCGAAAGTAAGACCCAACAGTAAAATTAACATATATTTGCTAAATCAGACCCCAAGAATAGGGGTTTTTAACCACACATCAAGAAATAACAAAATACACCTAAAATGATAGTAAAATCAAATGGGTATAAGAAATTATACGTTAATTTAAGCAAACGAAGAAGAATAGAGCAGACCCACTTCCAACTTGGGGATAATGAACTCCTTTCTTCATGTTCCCAAAAGCCCTCTCCAAATTTGAGAGAAAATATCTAAAAACTACTATTCTATTCTGGAAATTAAAATAAAAGTTTGACTGCCCTAAAAATAATATTAAGTTCAGCATTTATAGACTTTAGAAAATAGCGCTGGCGGATCTTTCGGCGAAGTTAGTCGATGTCGCCGTATAACTTCGGTGACTCGACATTCGTCTGTCTCATCACCGTTTTGTTCTTGCGTTCAACACCTTCATGTTTTGGACCATTGGGCGGTATAGTACTGCTTCACGAAACTATTCGGCGAAGCGCCGATTGCTCCTTTCATCGCCTTTTTGATCCTTCTCCTTCCAGGATTCGCGTACTGGAACAAAGGGCAGGGTAAATCCCTTCAGTGAATCGCCAAGTGTGCTTGGTGATGCTCATGTTTCAACTTTTCGTTCTTTTCAGCCTTTTTGTTCCTTTTTGCGCCTAAGTGTCCATGCTTTCACTAAAACTTCAAATACCTGAAACTTAAGAATTTTCATAAGATATTTAGACAAAATAAGAATTCGAGGACACTATTTTTATCAAAATAAAGCCCTAAATGAGTCCAATTTGTGGACTCATAAACACCCCCAACTTAAACTTTTGCTTGTCCTTAAGCAAACTTAAGTTCAGTCGTTCAAAAAGGGTGTCTCAAACAGTGCTACACAAGACTCAATCATGTACATACATAACAATATTCAAATTACTTATGCAAATATCAACTCTGCCCTCAAAGATTCAAATTGTGACACACCATTACCATAGATTCTCATGCTCGCAATGATTGATGCTTGTGCAAGTTCATGCTCGACAAAAAGTATCTAAATGCCCTCACATGAAGAATGATTCCATATTCACACACAGAGGTTAATCAATTCAAGATCTGGAATCAGATGCAACGGTCAAACTCAAAAAAGAGGAACACAATGCATGTTTTGACCCATAGGTTGGCCCTTATTTTCCAATCCACTGTTGATTCGGCTTGCTCATGATCAAAAAGGTCTTTCTAAGGCTTTTAATAGAGATGAGTGCAAAGATATGGTCATTTAGGCTCAATGGCTCTTTCCTCGTGGGATGTGGTGTTCTCAAGGCATTCCATTCTCCTCATTTATCAATTCTTTTTCTAATGCTTCTAAGTCACCTGTTTATTCATCTTCATGGATTACTTGGAAACCCGATTTACTTCGTACCTTATTCCACATATTTTTATTTTTATTTTAATTGAAGGGGTTTCCATTGTTCTGCAACACCATGGGTTAAGGGGGACTTTTCCTGCACTTATTGACTTCTCCCTTTCCTTTTCACCACACCCCCAACTTAGGCTTTTGGTCTAAGTTGGCTATTCACTAAACCACAAATTAAGAGGATTATAGGTAGTGGGTCAAGTGAGGTCTAGGATTCATCAATGTTCTTCCAAAGAAAGGGGCTTAAAGGGTGTTCAAAAGAGTTTCACACACTCACAGGTAGGCCACAAAGGAGGTATATGTCAAATTTGGCTCACACTCTTTAAAGTTGCCTAAGAACATATCAAGAGGACACCTTTCTAAATCAATCAAACTAACAGGGCAAATTCTAGGTTTATTCATACATAGTCCAAAGCAAGCTAATCACACAACGCATCAACAGTTAAGTCAAACAAGACTACGCACTTTCACTAGTGTGCAATGATCATTACAAGAGAATCAATTCAATAAATGGCTAATCATAATGAGATGCAACGGGTTCACATATTGTCTATGAAACTTCAGTTGGCCTCGTAATAGCATTACATTCATGTTCGTTCAATTGAGAGCACTATTCAAGTCAACGGTATTGATCGAAACCGAGAACTAAATTCTTGCAAAAGAACAGCCACATTCAACCCACGAGGGGTGGAAAAAATGTGTGAAAAATTTAAAATTTTTCGGAAGGGTCAAAATCAGCTTGCAATTAAAAGGTAACGGAGCCACAAGCTCAAACATCCACAGAAAAAGCAGTTACTAATACAATTATAAACATACAACCCAAATATATACAAAACACAAGTCACAAATAGCACACAAAAGGTGAGCCTCACCTCACCACCAATAAAAATGTTTTTCCTCAAATGCAAATAATACAGAATCCAGAAGTAGATATAAGCAAGGTAGATAGGAGGGTAGAGAAAGGTCCTGGCTATGCAGTCTCTGTATCTGTTGGGGCATCAATGCCCGGAATAGTCTCAGGTGGAAAGGCAGTGCCAGATCCACTAGGGCCTGCTATGAATATAACTGTCTGTAATAGATCGGGTAGATCTCTGAATATGCTCGCATCTTGGCTCACTCTTATCTCCTCAACCTATGCTGCTATAAACTCTTCATCGGTTTCTGCATCTAACTCTGCCTGTACTGCACCATCCCTTTGCACATCTTCGGTGGTCTCAGGGACATCCTTATCAGCTGCTCTCTCTATGAATGAAGTGAATTTGGTAGACTTAAGGAAATCTACGTCCTCTCGCAAACTTGCAATCACGGCTTTTAGAGCCGTTACCTCAAAGGTTTCTTGTTGTCTGCTCTCACAAGCCATAAATCTCACAGTCAAGGCATCAATAGAAGTCTGAATGGGAGTAAGTGCTACTATTATGGCCCTGTCAATCATCTCTGGAACATATCTTTCCAGTCTGGTGTCTCTCACATCAGCTGAATAGGCCAACTGCCCCATCTTCAAGATCATGGCATGAGTGATTCTGGCAGGCTGGGAGGATGAGGAAGCACCTGGCGCCTGTGAGGAAGAAAAAGGAGCTGGTATACCTGAAGGTTCATAGGCCGGGGTGGACAAAGGTGTTTCTGCTGATAATAAGTCAATATTGACCTCTGGAGAATTATCTGCTGGGGCTGCTCATTTCCTTCCATCGTTCTCTTATGTAAATTCAACCTCTATACGCCGGATATAAATGGAGGAAGACGGAGTGACCTCTATATCGCTGGCAGGATCTTGGGGCACTCCAGCATGCCGGCATAGTTCGGTGACCAGAAAAGGAAAGGGCAGAGACGTTTGCGTCTGTTGGGATCTTATGGACATCTCATGTGCAACCAGTATCCCCAAGTCGATCCGCCTCCTAGCCATGATAGACCCAAGGTAAGCAGCCTTAGGATGCTGCATAATCAATTCATTCTGGGATGGCATGATAGTGCTGCTGATGAAACCAAACCAGTACGAGAAGACAATGTTCATATCCCTTTTTTCAATCTGAGCTCCTGTATCCATTCACCTTGGGGTGGTGTTAGAGATCGTCGGAGCTAGCTAACCCTTCCAGTCATCCAGGGATTGAGGAGTAGGAAAACCCTGGTAGGGCAGTACCAAGTGCAGCGGTCGACCCAATACAACATTAATATACTCGCTATGACACTCCACTTCCTTACCGCTGACCATAACCAACTTCACCGGTCGGAACTCACTAGCCTTTTTCTTATTTTTTGGGACCAACTCCCCATAAGCTAGGTAGAATTTCCGAACCCAGAAAGGGGTGTAGGAGCCCCGTTGTTTAGTGAATTGCTCTAACTCGTGATACATGAGTGTGTCAAGCACCTCAGCATGCTTACTTTCCAAACCCTCCACATACAGTAATTTTTCTTCTAGAATGGTTCGTAAACCATCGTCTTTTAGTCTGTTGAGCAATCTAGGTGGAGATGGAGCTACAGGGAGTACAGGAGCTGCTGGAGGTGGTATTGGAGTTGGCACTGAGTTGGTAGTTGGGGGAGTGGCAGCGGAAGGAGTTCCGGTGGCTGTGGGCTGATTTCTAGCCCTAAATTCCTCCCTTTGATTTATCAAAGGTTGCTAATATTCTGGCTCAGAAAGAACTGGTTCAACATAAGTGCCCTTCCTAGCGGTGTTCTTTTTTTGTTTGCCTTTATATCCCGGTGGGAGATCTTGATTTCTTTTCTGTGAAGAACGTGATCATCCTTCATTGATTGTAATTCCTGTTGACTTTTTCTGAGGTGGTGAATTTAGGTTTGTGCGTACCATATCTTTTGTGTGATTTTGAAGAGTTTAAGAAGAGGGAAAGTGAGAGCGTCAAACATTTTGACTTTCTGCCTTTACATAACCGTTCAGTTCTCTGTCATTCGGCAACGTTAGTCTTATCAATGATAAAAATCGATGACATGCTGAACGCATACCTACCTCACCGATTTTTACAGGACATCTCTTATTTTGGGGTCCCAACAACGGGTTAAGTCAGAGTCGCCGATAGATTCGGTGACTCGCCCACTGGGTCCTCCTTGGCTCGCCAATTTGCACTTTTCAACACCTTTCTCATTTTACCCTACAAAATTAGTGCACCATTATTCAAACTGAACAATTAAAAGCAGTAAAACCTTGGGTTGCCTCCCAAGAAGTTCCTTATTTTACATCGTGGCACGACGTAAGCTTTGTCTCACTCTCCGTTATTGGGGTTTGCCCCAGTGTCACTAGGTGACCGCAATATGTCATGTAGGTGGAGATGAGACATTGCAAAACTCAGGAGTGACCTGATTAGCTGGATTGCTCTAGAGTGGGATCCAATTATTTGATGCAGCACTTCAATATTTTCTTTCATTTCTTTCAACACCTGATCCTTATCGATGATCTTTTGGAGAATGATTTGAAGTGTGTCCTCGACACGATTTTTTCTCCCATTTTTAGACTTCCTCCGCTCACGAGGGGGTATATACCTACCCTTGTTGTTGCATTGGACTTCCACCTCTGAGAGTTTGGTGGCCAGTTCATTTAGCTGAGTTGGCAGTGCGATCAGCGTGAGGTCCTTTTGGACTTCTTGGCTCATTTCCACCAACTTGCCACTACTCTGCTTTGCCATGTTCATCTAAGTGGACAACTCAACGAAAAACAAAACTAAAAGTAAAGTTAGTGAACTACAACTAAGAAGAACAAAAATTTTACTAATCTAAAAATTCTCAAATAACACCATTCTCCGGTAGCAGCGCCATTTTGATGCTTATCGTGACCAATGACACTAACCTACGGTATGAGTGTCTACGATCGTCGATAGTATAGTAACCCAACTAAAGGTTGGGGTCGTGTCCCAAGGTAGTGATTTTGAGAATTGATAGAAAAATAAAATTAATCTCTATACTAGTCGTAGCTAAAGACATTAATGAACAAAGACATGGTAAATAAAGGGGGTGACATGAAAGTGTCAAATATCGATTTGGGGTTTTTTTTACAGGTAGTAAAAACAGCAAAAATTAACAAAAAAGCAAGTATGGGGAAATGTTCTTGGGGTGTGACCGCAATACAATTTGAGATAAATAGTTGGGTACATGCTTTTGAAAAGAAATTTGTAAGATAATAGTGATTAGGCTAAGCTTTAAATGGAAATAAGTTCCCTCTCGGGTCACTTACCCCGTTTCAAATAGGTTCCTCTCGGATACACATTTGCTGCATGAAGACCAACCTACGTCTTACCCCACTCACTCTCTCGAGCTGAGTGTTAGGATATGGAACTAGGACTCACCCTTTCGGGATAAACCTCATGTCGACCCACTCCTTAGGCCATCAGTCTAGTTGTTTTGGTTTCGCGACCTCCCCCTCGGGCAAGCCGAAAACACATGAGTGGCTTTGTATTTTCAACTACAAACTCTTAGATTATACCACAACCACTAGGTGAAATCACCATTAAACTACATCTAACCTATCAGCAAGCAAGACCCAACAATAATATCAACACATATTTGCTAAATCACACCCCAAGAATGGGGTTTTTTATCCACACATCAAGAAATAACAAAATACACCTAAAATGATAGTAAAATCAAATGGGTATAAGAAATTAAACCTTAATGTAAGCAAAGAAAGAAGAATAGAGAAGATCGACTTCCAATTTGGGGAAAATGAACTCATTTCTTCAAGTTCCCATAAACCCTCTCCAAACTTGAGAGAAAATATCTAAAAAGTACTGTTCTATTCTTGAAATTAAAATAAAAGTTTGACTGCCCTAAAAATATTAACAAGTTCAGTATTTATAGACTTCCGAAAATAACGCTGGCGAATGTTTCGTCGAAGTTAGTCGATGTCGCCGAATAACTTCGGCGACTCGCCCTTTGTTTGTCTTATCGCCGTTTTGTGCTTACCTTCAACATCTTAATGTTCTGGACCATTGGGCGGTATAGTACTGCTTCACAGAATTGTTAGGCGGAGCGCCAATTACTCCATTCATCGCCTTTTTGTTCCTTTTTGCGCCTAAGTGTCCATGCTTTCACTAAAACTTTAAATACCTAAAAGTTAAGAGTTTTCATTAGATATTTAGACAAAATAAGCATTCGAGGACACTATTCTTATAAAAATAAAACCCTAAATGAGTCAAATTATGGACTCATTAATCTTCTGAGTCAACTTGGTCAAAGATGATGAAATAGATGAGAACCCTTAAACAAACCTTTTATAATAGCTAGCCAAACCCAAGAAACTCCTAATGTCAGTTCCAGATGTGGGTCTATGCCAATTTTGCACTGCCTCTATTTTCTGGGTATCAACTTTAATTCCCTTTCCAGACACAATGTGGCCTCAGAATGCCACAGACTCAAGCCAAAAGTCCTACTTAGAGAACTTGGCATATAACTCTATATCTCTTAGATTTTGGAGAACTATTCTGTGATAACTAACACGTTATTCCTCATTCCTTGAATATATTAGTGTGTCATCAATGAAGACGATAACAAACATATCTACATAAGGCTTAAATACCTTATTCATAAGGTCCATGAATGTTGCAGGCTCATTGGTCAAACCAAAGGACATGACAAGAAACTCATAATGACCATAACGGGTCCTAAAGGCTATCTTTGGAATATCACATTCCCTTACTCTTAACTAAAGGTAGCTAGATATGAGGTCTATCTTAGAGAAACAGGTGGCCCCCTGAAGTTGATCAAAAATATCATCAATTCTCGAAAGAGGGTACTTATTCTTAATGGTAACCTTGTTCAACTTGCGTTAATCTATACACATCCTAAGGGAACTATATTTCTTTCTCACAAATAAGATCGGACCACCCAAAGGTGAGACACTTGGTCGAATAAAGACCTATCAAAGAGATCTTTCAACTATTCTTTAAGTTCTTTCAACTATGTTGGTGCCATTATATATGGCGGACTAGATATAGGATGAGTATCGGGAGGAATGTCTATACCAAAGTCTATTTCTCTCTCAGGAGGGACTCCAAGAAGATCATCTGGAAAGATTTCTGGAAACTCTTTTACTACAGGAGCTGAATAAATATGAGGTATCTCAACACTAGAGTCATTAACTTAGACTAAGTGATAGAAACACCCCTTGGAAACTAAATTTCTTTCCTTAAGGTACGAAATATAACGACCCTTAGGTACTGCTGAACTACTCTTCCACTCTATAACTGGCTCATTTTGAAACTGGAACTTGACAACACGAGTTGTACAATCAACTGAGGCATAACATGCATGAGGCCAGTCCATACCAGGAATAACGTCAAAATCTATCATGTCTAACTCAATTAAATCAGCCATTGTGCTCTTGTGATTGACGAAAATAGGCTAATCATGATAGACTCTCTCTGCTAGAAAAGACTTACCAACAAGTGTAGAAACACTGAAGGGCTCACTAAGTTGCTCAGGAAGGATATTAAAATTCATCGCAACATATGGAGTTACAAAGGATAAATACGCTCCTGCGTCTAGAAAAGCATAACCATTAAAGTTAAAGACATGGATCATACCAGTGACAACATATGGCGAGTTCTCTTTCTCTTGGAGACTAGTGATAGCATAAAAACAGTTTCCTCTTCCGCCTACCCCTGAAGTAGCTCCTCTAGATGCAGTCCTGTCTGGTGGAGCAACTGATGAAGATTGGGCTTTATTGCCCTGATTCCCATTACCTTGGCGGTTCTTAGGGCACTCTTTCTTGAATTGACCCTCTTGTCCACACTTGAAACAACCTGTGGAGCCATTGTGACACTTACCTGGGTGGGTTTTACTACACTTAACACATGTAGGAGCCTAGTTACCTCCTTGTGCCACACTAGCTTGAGATTGGGCAGACCTAGCCCTGAAGTACTGTGAATTTTAACTATTGTACTCACATTGGCTCCTTGGTGCATGTGTACCATCAGATAATAGAAAAGGTCCTTTCTGCTTATTTGGAAACAAGACCGGTTCGCATTACTCTTTTGCTACTCGGATTCAATCCCTGATGCCTTAGCCCTCTTATTTTTAAACTCTTCTCTATCCCTCATCTTATCCTTCTCAACTTATTCCACATGGATCATCATCCTTGCTATGACCATGTCACCTATTAGCATGGCTGCCTTACTTTCCTTATTTGACAGACGAGGCAACCCAACAACAAATAAACTCATCCTGCTCCTCATGTCGGCAACCATCTCTGGAGCATAACAGGAGAGTTGGGTGAAATTCAACCTATACTCATGAACGCTCAAAGATTCCTGCTTAAGTGTGAGAAACTCTCTTATCTTTGCCTCTCTTAGCTCACAGGGAAAGAAGCGTCTCATGAAGGAACTCTCAACCATAGCCCAACTCACAATAGGTTACGCGCAAGCACGAGTTAGAAAGAAACTTTATAGAGATTAAATCTATTGCATGAAATGAATGTGAAAGAAGTGAGATAGTTCCTAAATGTTGCAGCCTCCTAATTATAAATGTGGCGCGCTTCACACTGATAACTAGGACTCTACAGACACGGCTTCATAGACTCTCTAGGACTCTTGAACTCTGTGCTCTGATACTGAGTTTGTCACGCCCCGAGCCTTCACCTGGGTGGGACTGGCACTCGAGAACCATTGTTGGCCCTAAGCGTACCCTTGGTCTAGCTTACTTACTCAATGGAAGACTTTCAGCATCAAGTATTGAACTCAAACACAACATAAAGCAACTGTCTCAAACTAAACTCATAATGTTTTAGAAATAAATAGTTAACTTAGCCAAAATGGCAACTCAAATTGGAAAATAAGCCAATAACAAAGTAAAGACAAATGAACCAACTAACTGTCTATCTATGAAGCCTCTAATAATTGAGATGGATGTCGGGACAAGACCCAGGACATCCTGATGAACTAAATACTAAAAACAATAAACAGGGATCCTCCGGAAGCAAGGAGGCTCACTAACAAACTCTAGAGCTCAACTAGAATCAACTATGCGTTGGATGCTGATCCTGGTTACCTATGTCTGTATCATTAAAAGATGCAGACCAAATGTCATCAGTACATTGAATGTACGAGTATGCGAGGGGAAAACTAAACAATACATAAGCTTGAAAGGAACTATAAAAAACACTTACCTGGGCTTTACTAAACTCATGAAAACTAAACTCCATATAAAGCAATAAAACACATGAAATATATAGAAATCCTTTAAAATAGTAGAAAAAAACATAGTTCGTTAAACAAAAATTCAATAACAAACTCAACTTTACTCATATAATAAAGTAATATAGTTTCTATGAGAGTTTCTCTAACCGACAACCACCACAATGAGCCTAAGTGGTCATACAACGTCTTGCCCATGCTGCAAGAACTGTCCTATACATTGTCGTCATATAGAACGCCTTAACTAAGTGGATCCACTAGTCTATACTAAAACGTACTTAAGGAGTCATCTAAAAAGTATGATCCTTTACTACCCATGACGTCGACATGGTTTATGGAGACGTGAGTTAGTTGAACTCAAATTCATCCCCATATCGGTGCTCAACACTACTCCCAAAATACTCAGCTCATATGTTTAAAAAAATAACTTGTTTCTTTTGTTTGAGATAATTACTCAAAACGTAGTTTAAAAGATCTCCTGGAATCGATGCTCCCTTGCTCAAATGTGAAAACATTTATTCTATAACTAAATATTATCTCAGAGGCTCTTTTTGAAATCAAGGTTTCCTTTCTTCTTTAAATGTGAAGTTATTTACTTTTTAACTAAAAACTAGCTCAAAGGCTCTTTTGGAAATCAAGGTTTCCTTTCTTCTTTAAAGGTGAAAACATTTTACTATTTGGGTATACATAGTCCCGATATACTCTTTTGAAGAAATGAACTTCAAACTTTACTCTTTACTTAACTCAAAACTCAAGTCTTAAAGCAAAGTTAAAACATTTGTAAAAGACTTTTGGAAGATTCTATGAACTTCTCTTGACTTGACTCTTAACTTTCTTGAATTGAATTATGGATTCAAGGATTGTAATTTGTGATAGGAAAGACCTCATGATGTTTAGTAGTGTTTTTAGATAGTTAAACATGAGAAATACCAAGAAATTACTGTCTGGAAGCAAGTTCGCTATGCGCAGACGCATTTAATTATTTGATCGCCAAATAATTTTGAGGCAGAATGGTCCATGTCCGCGACGCGACGTGAAGAATGCTTTTCCCATTCTGAGGAACGAGTCCGCGACGCGGACTTGGTACCCAGATTCTGTGGACTTTTTCCTTTTTTATTTTCTGACCTCAACTCACCTAAACTCGGTTCTTTTTCTCAAATTCCCTTTAGATTCAGATACCCAATGTATTTACACAAGAATCTAACTCAAAAAAATTCTAACAATCAATCTTAAACTCTGAAGAACTCCTCACTCTCATCCCAAATTCAAGAACGAAAGCAATTCGAGAATATAACTTAACAACATCAAAGTCTCAATCTTTTAGGAAGAAAATCATACTGAAATAAACATGTTTGGCGCATGGGTGAACGAACCTAATGCTATGTGAACTCGCATACCTCATAGGGATCAACCCTTGACGAAATCCACAAGCGATTCTTGAAGATCTTGACGATTCTTGCTCCTTCTCCTCTTTTCTCCTCTTTTTTTTCTCTTCTCTAAAACCCTAACTCAATATTATAAATGCGTAAACTGAATCCTATCAGTTTAGACCCCAATTAATTACCAAAAAATGCTAGTAAGTCATGTTGTATGGAAAAGATCATAGTGTCCTTCAAAAACCCGAATTAGACATTCCTTAATTAAACATCCCAACTTCCAATAGGCTTATCTCACTCATACAAACTCAGAATCGCACAAACTTGGCGGCATTGGAAAGATTATTCCAAGATATTTCCTACGATATCTAGAAACACACGTAACTCATCTTGAGCTAGGAGTTATGGTTGTTTGAAGTTGGCCAAAAATTCAACTTAACATACTTTAACAAATTTTCCAGATTTTTATATTCTTTCCAAAAATAACTATTTCCACTTTTTAACTTCTTTCTAGTTCTTTCTAGTTACGGGGTGTTACATGTATGGTCACATGTGCATTTGTATCAACTTACGAATTGGATTTTGTAAGGTTGTTTGCTTGATCTGTTAAATTAAGAGCACAGTTCCAAACTATAAAATTATGTTGATAATCTTGATTAGTTTAGCAGAAATTGTATGCCTCCAATTATAGCGAGACCATTGGTTATGAGAACAAATATCCATTAAATTTGGTATGAGATGAGTTTAGTTAACATGTACGCGTGAAGCCAACAAGGTTCTTCATCACAAATGGTTCAAGGTCAGGAACAAAATAATTTTCATCTAAAAGTTTGATGTGTTCACATTTTATTTTATTGTTCCATCACGCACAAAGATGGATCCTCAAGTGAGGTTGGGGATAAATGTTATACTTTCTAACATTATGGGGAGATATGATTAACAGTTGAAAATTATGTGTGGGGTAAATTATCTAGATCCTCGTTAAAAAATTATGAACTTGATGTTCATCAGATAATTTATTTGCAAATGTTGCAAATAATTTGTGAGATGTATTTACTGACCCAATATTTTAATTAAGCCGCAAATGCTCTAATAAATGGTCTTTGAAGGAAAAAGTATATGGTGCATTAAAAGCGTGATAGACCAATCGATTCCAAATGTAAAACTCCTTGAGTAAGGAGAGGAGCAAATTATCAAAATGATCATGATAATGAGGCAAGTGCTTTACAAGAGCACCGTGACATAACATTTCATAAAACCTTGGCAAATGTTCAGGTGCCTGAAAATGATGAAAAAAATAGATCTCGATAAGTTATGTCTATTGGAATCAATATCAAAATGACCCTCGATGGTATATTTGGTATAAAGTAGCACTCAATGCTATAAATGGTTACGAGGATCTTAAATTCGAATATGTCATATAGTATGGAGAGATAAATGATTGGCCAAATAAAATGTACTATTCAAGTATATTTTGTTTCAATTAGAAAAGTGATCTTTTTTATCTTATAGTTCATTTATCAAAATATAATGTCAGTGTGGTACAAATGAATCATTGGGCGAAAGTATAACCGTAAGATATAAAGTACGGTTTGTGCCTCGAGGAATAAAAGATTTTTGCAAAATCCTGACATTATTAAATGGAGATATATTCTCCAGTGGTGGATGCAATGAGACTTGTTTCAGTCTAGCAATAGATTAAATACTTGACAATGTATAATGAATGATTATTATGTATAACTAGACGATGAAGGTTATATGAAAATCCTTGAAGGATTTAAAAGGTCTTAAAGAAATTACATTGAGTACCCAATGGTTTTGAGACTGCTTAACACAAAGAAAGAATCTTTTTGATCACATGAAAATAATTTAAAATGTCATGTATTAGTGCAATTGGTGCACTTACAGATTGTTGGTTATACAAATGCTAGAAGATTAATTATTTGATATACATAACGAAAATTATGTGAAATGATTGTCATATTATCATTAACGTTATGACAATAAACTAACAAAACAAGTGACTCAACACATAGAACATGTGTGATTTTCGATGACAAGAAAAGACGAGGTTCAATAAAATTGAAATGATCAATCTCCGAGTCAGAAATGATTTGATTATGTAGATACAAAATATTTATTTGATCCGCATAAATCTCGATCACAAATGGACTATTTATTTACATATGGAGGCATAATAATATCTCGGTATTCAAAAAATCAAACATTAGTAACCACTTCTTCAAATCATGTTAAAATAATATTGATATATGAAGTAAGTTGGAAGTGTGTTTGGTAGAAATCATGATCTATCATGAAGAAAAAATGTGTTTTTTTTTCTGAAAAGGATATTCCAGCCACCCTATACGAAAATAATAGATAGCTCAATTGATGGGATAATACAATCAAAGGAGATCAGACAAAACATATTTATCCTATCTGATTCTCCTATCAGTGTTATTATATGTAAGGCTGGTAACATAATTTGTAGGAGTTTGGTAATCACTAAAGCAGAGTTTGGTAAACCAAAAGCAGACAATGCTCCTACATTCCTCAAGCATGATTGGATTTCGTGGTTATTTGGATTTTGTCCACATATGTAGCCGTCTAGTGTTGCTTCACATCGAATGTAACTATACCCTTCATATTCCAAACTTATAAGATTACACCGAAGGATACAACAACATTGTTGGCATAAACAAGGCTCACTCAAACAGATATCACAAAGCACGGTCTCCGGTAAAGGTAACACTGCTCCTGCAATCCTCAGGTATGATTGAATTTCGTGCTAATTTGAATTTTGTTTTTATTGTTCTTCCTATTCCTCTTGTAGGAACTTTCTCCACTTCCTGACGGAGAAGCTAATAACTACAAGGGAGTTGGATTTGCTAGAGAAGGAGGTGGTGGTATACTTGTCCTTCTTGTTCGTGATCCATTTCCATTTGCTTGTGGGCCAGAATTAGCACCAAATGGAAGAGCTATAATATTTATGTTGAGGCCTTGTGAAACACTACCTTAAAATAGAGGTAGTAAGTATATAAGAAGTTGGTGGATATTATTATCGCTTGCCACAACTTCCCGAGCCACCAAACTTCATACGTAGAAACTTTGAGAGCTGCAACCTTAAGTAGGCAGAATCATGGTAATGTTCATCACTTAACCTAGAATTTTTTTTGCATTATTCATTTTTTAACATGATTCTACCCACTTCAGATTGCAATTCTCAAAGTTTCCATGTCTGAGGTTTGGTAGCTCACAACGTTTTGGGATGCGATAAATTAGATCCACCGGCTTTCCATTTACAAACCATCTCGATTTTTTAAGGTAGTGTTTCACGAGGCCTCATCATAAATACAATAAATCTTCCATTTGGTGCTAGCTCTTGCCCACAAGCTGATTAAATTGGATCATGAACATGAAGGGCAAGTATACCACCACCACCTGCTCTAGCAAATCCAACTCCCTTATAGTTATTAGCTTCTCCATCTGGAAGAGAAGAAAGTTGCTACAAGAGGAAGAGGAAAAACAATAAAAATAGAATTCAAATTAGCACAAAATCCAAGTATACTTGAGGAATGCAGGAGCAGTGTTAGCCTTTTCTTGATACCATGCTTTGTGATATCTGTTTCAGTCAGCCTGGTTTTTGCCGAGACTGTTGTTGTATCCTTTGATGTAAACTTAACAGTTTCGACTATGATGGGTACAATTACATTCGATGTTAAGCAACACTAGATGGTTACACATGTGGACATGTTTCCCATATAAAATTAACAAAGTTAAAATAACATGCAATCACTAACAAACAGTAAAAAAAAAACCACGATAAATGCACTAAATCAAAGTGTAACAAGATTCTGAATAAAATAGAGCAAAAACTGAAAAATAATGAGGATATTAACATAACTAAAATAATATACACATTTTTTGAGAATAAAATATGGCAGTATAATAATAATAAAATTTTAAAACTAGAACAGAGTAATACGACAAAATCAAATAATAGCATTGACACATATTTGGTAGAAAACTTAAGCACACAGTTAACTAAAAAGAATCAAAGTAGTTCAAAATAAAAAGAAGAATACTAAGTCAGTGGTGAATGACAAAATAATTAATGGAAAAAGAAATTATGCAAAATCAACCTATTAACAATAGTAATTCAGTCATACGACAACACAACAAGAATGAAATAACATCTTAAATAGAACGAGTAAAATCAAGGTACCCAACCTTTATGGAGTTTATTGGAGAAACACCAGGCTAAAGTTCAAACTTAGAGGAAAAAATAATATAAAAAAAGAAAAATAGAGATACAAGAGTCACCAAAGAAAAGGAAACCAAGGTAGTGAGCCGGATATGGTTCACCGATGGTATTTGCGGCAGGGTCTAGTTGCATAGTGTGACGTTGTTGGTTGTTGTACAATAAGATATGCTGCAGCTTTGATCTTGCCGGACTGCCTATAAAATATATAAAAGACACGAAAATGGGGAAAGAGGAGGGGAGACCGTGGTGGTGTGGGTCTATTTCAGATTTATTGGTGTTTTGGATTACTTTGGTTGGGGTTTTGTGATAGAATTGAGGTTGTTTCAGGTTAGTTGTTCTCCGACGTCGTTACTTTGACGGAGAAGACAAAGAGAATTTGAGTTTTGATGGTTGTCGAGGTTATTTGGAGATTGATGGGTGTGGGTTTTACTGGAGAAGGAGAGAAAAGGGAGGAATAGTTTTTAGATGGTGGTGGCTGCTTAGTAGAAGCTTGTCGAAGACTATGAAAATGAAGGTTGTTTGGTTGCGGTTTCAGGTGTTGTTTTGCTGGTGGCTTTGAAGCCTGGTGGTGGTGGTGGTTGAGAGGGAAAAAAAGGAAGAGAAAGCTTTTAGGGTTTGGTCAATTTTTGAAACTTTACTCCACAAATAAAAATGATTTTACCACCACTATTTCAATGACCAAGCAAGACTTATATAGAAAACATATCGTTTTTATAAAATATAATAGGCTAAAACTAAATGGTCAAGACCATGGCCCAAACTCGTTGGTTAATAAAATAGGTGTGTATCAATATATTAGGCTCTAGGAACATGTGTTCCACGTTTTATCCTTTTTAATGAGTTTTACGTTGTATCTTTATTAATTATAAAAATACGTGCCAAACAATTCTCTATCCATTTTTATTTTGTTATTTTAAACTTCATCAAATGATTTTTTATTTTTAACTTACTTGTGATAAGATTATGTTTCTGTTCTCTAAAAGAATTTATTAGAAATGCAAATGTCAAACTTTGAGAAAAGAGGTTGAAAAAAATAATATAAAGAGGTTTAGATAAGTGATGTTTTTCAAAATTAATAGTTTTGATGCATGTGCATATCAAATCAAATATTATAAAATTTAAAAACTAAACAAACAATTATAAAATGAATGAAAAAGTATAAGTTCCTATGAATAGTGGATGCAAACTTTCCTATGATTACTACTGAAAGTCAGTTACTCTTAGAATATCTCAGTTACACCTCTTAAATATACTTTCTCCTCAATTCCTCATAGTGCATTACTTAGTTATTATTGTATTTTTGGAGTTCTTACTTTTAATATAATATAATATAAATAAATATTGATATAATTTATAGAAGATATACTAAATTGAATGTTTTAGTTGGAGTATTATATTAATTTAACATTCATGTTAGGGAGTGTTCAAATTTCATTGAACTTTGAGATTGTTAACGTCTGTAAGTCAAACTTTAGTTTTGAAGAAGAGAAGAATAAAAATATTAAAAAATTCGTAGTTTAAAAATGAGAGGAATCCCCTCCATTTATAGTTCACAAAGGGTAGAATGAGCATGTGCATATTGTTCCTTATCATAAAAGTCAAAACCCTTTGGAAATGTCATAACTCATCGAAAAAGTCATAACTCTTTAGAAAATTCAAACCATTCAATGTGAAATGTTGTCTTCTTTAATATAATATATTATAATAAGAATAAATATAATATAAAATATAGAAGATATACTAAATTGGGTGTTTTAAGAAGAAGAACAATGAAAAAGTTTTAATAGTTGTAGTTTAATAATTTGAGAAAAAAAAGGCACAATAATTTAGAAAAGTCACAACCCTTTAAAAATTCACAGCTTATCAAAAAAGTAATCACTCTTTGGAAAAGTCACAATCCTTTGGAAAAGTCAAAACTATTAGGAAAAGTCGTAACCCTATATAATGTCACAACACTTCGAAAAGGTCACAACTAATCAAAATAGTTATATGTCTTTGAAATTGTCACAACCCTTTTTTTTGAAAAGGAAACTGTTTTTTATATAATATAATGTAAGTAAATATAATATAATCTATAATATAGAAGTATACTAAATTTGGTGTTTAAGTTGGAGGTTTTATAATAATTTAACATTTACGCTAAGTAGTTCATTCTTTTAAGGCAGTAAAGATAAAAAAGATAGATATATATTCGTCTAATTTTAATTTTATATGAAATTTTAGAATATAAGTAAGACTTTTAATTTAAGGATATGTAGAATATATAAAAATGTCTTTTAACTTTCTGGTCTTAAAGATGTGCCCCGAGCCCCAAGGAAAAGAACATTCTATATTACTCTGAATAAAAATGAAATTACAAAAAATAAATTTGAAACGGAGGAGTACCTATTAAATCTAGTTTGGACTCTTTAAACATGTTTTTGATCAAATCCTTTTTCTTCAATAGTTTGAGACTTTGCACAACCAGAACACCAAGTTATAGTTTGTGTAACAAATAAACATTCCACTTCTTGTCAAGTAGAAGTTAATGCAAAAGATATTTGTGGCTATGAAAATGAGTGCATATTAATATCTACATAGTCTTCTCATTAAATATTCAGTATTTTTATTCTTCTTGTTGAGTCATTTTTGTTGATATCTAGTTTACCCACAATTTTTTTTGTAATTGCATAATTGGACAACAGTCACAATCTTCCTTGTTTTAAGAAGAATGATATAAAACTAACAAAATTTGTAGTTTAAAAATTTATGTAAACGTCTCTACTTATTAACAACAAAGGATAGTATAAAAAGGTGTTTGTCATGCCTTATACGTGTCACGACCCAGACCGTCGTGATTGGCACCCACACTATCCCTATGGTGGGAGAACCATAAATACTAATTAGCTAACAAAGAACTACACAACTAAATCAAACTAAAGCGTTTAGAGATACGACATAAGGTTTAAATGCTAAAGCGAAAATAGGGAGTTCCCTTAAACTCCAACAAAAGTCTAGCAACCAAATACGGAAATACTACCTAGAACCTGAAAGTCAATGTAACAAAACATCTAAAGTTCAATAAGTCTAAGAAAATGGGTACAACCCAATTAACACAAGAAAACCTAAGTACTAGCCTAAGTCCGGAAATGTGGACATAAACAAAAAGAAAACTCATGGCAACCCGGAAGAATAGGCTCACCCTTGAATTCGATTGATCACTGATCTTCTAAGCGAGATCTGTCAATAGCCGCCTAAAGATTCCTTGTACTCAACAAAGAAATAGCAAGTGCAGTATCAGTACACGACCACAGTGTACTGGTAGGATCACGCGGCTATCACAATAGGCGAAACATATATAACTCATTACAACAATACTAATAACATGCATACACCGAACATATATAATATCAATTATCACTTACGAATCATGTACAATTTCACAATCTCATAGCTATACAATTATGTCTATTCATTGATCCTCTCACGGAACCCACACCCAAACTGTTAGTGTACGGGTACGTGGTATCCGATCCAAGTTAGTGTGCCAGACGTGACACCGGATCCCATATATACGCCAGAACGTGGCACCCGATCCAAGTTAGTGTGTCGGAACGTAACATCCGATCCATTCAACAAGCCATTATCATAATCACAATGTTCATTCTCATAATCATACAATCAAGTCATGATTCATGCCATACAATTATTCAATCATCCTCATTTACGACTAGTATGATCAATAATGTAACATTCGCATACACACATGCAGTATAATGAAGCAATCACAAACATATATCACACCAACATGAAATCAGAACCATCACCATCACCTACCTTGAACAAATATTGAATCCCCTAAGAAACTTGATTCTTCCCTTTCTGAATTATTTCCGCTTGTTCTTGGTCTACAAACAATCAATATAAAACGAGGATCAATAAACAATGTCTAATTACCTGGATTAAAGTCAACACTATAAACCCTATATCAGACTCACGATCCCAATATCAAAATTAGGGTTTTTCCACTGTAAATACCATATCAAAACCCTCCACCATCGATAATTACCCAAGAAACTAAGTTCAACGGATCGAAACATGGATTCGGGAGTGAAAACCTTACCTTTAGCCTCAAGAGTGGTGGAAAACTGTCAAGAAAACACAGGGGGTAATTCCTTAGCTCTTAAAGTCGAAAAGTGTAGAATAAAATGTTTTCGAGGTTTTATTCCGACTTAATCCGCGATTGTCTCTCCATGGTGAGCCCAATTCCGCTATCAAAGTCAGTCATATCCAAAATCACCAAATCAGCCCAGGTCTGAAAACCCATAAACAAAATAGGACAAGCATGATAGACATGGGTGACTATGACAGACTTTCCAAATGGGGTAGAAACATGGATGTGGGCATCGAGTATATCACATATCATGGCAAATTCTGAGGCAAATCGCATGGACACATAAGGATAAGTAGAACCCAAATCAAATAACACATTAGCCATCCGGTCACAAACAAGAATAGTACCTTTGATCACTGCATCAGACGCCTGCGCTACGGTCTTGCCCGAAAAGGCATAACATTGAGCTTTGTCATCATGACGAGAGACTTTCCTTCCTGGCTACACTGCAGCCCTGCCTTCGTTACCATTTTCCCTACCTCTGCAATCTCAATGATTTCCTCCTCGCCCACATTATGGATGCCCTAGACCATTAGTACCATTTCCCACGGGTACCACTACTCTAGTCTGCTACTATGCGGAATCCATCATGCACGGGTGGGGATAATCTCTCCTCATATGTCCAGGTTCTCCATAATTATAGCAAGTACGATCAAAAGATAGCCTGCTGCCTACCAAAGGTGCGGCTCTCTGGCTATCCTTATATGTTTTAAAGTGAAAATAATAATATTAATTGTTCCACACTCCAATCTCTCCTAAGACTACAACTCTAAATAGTATTTATAGTTTTCACAGATTCTGCTGCAGAGGTTTGTTCGGCAACATTAGTCGAGATCGCCGATGAACTCAGTGATCCGCCATTTGGTTAGCTCATCACCTTCAGTGTCTTGCCTTTAGCATCCTTGCATTCTGGATCATTGGGTGGTACAGTACTGCTTCGCGGAACTGATCGGCGACCCGCCGACTGCTCATTTCCTCGCCTTTTGATCCACTTCGGTCAAGGTTTTGCGTACTGGAACAAAGGGAGGCTTATGTCATTTTGATGACTCGCCATGTTAAACTCGATGATCCGCAGGATTCCATTTGTTGTTCTTTTCAGCCCTATTTGCTCTGTTTTGCGCCTAAGTGTCCATGCTTCCACTAAAATTTCAAATACCTGAAACTTCAGCATTTTAATTAGGTATTGAGGTAAAACAAGCATTCAACGACACTATTTCCATTAAAACAAAGCCCTAAATGAGTCCAATTTGTGGACTTATTAACTGATGCTTATCTTGACCAATAACACTGACCTACGGTATGAGTGTCTACGATCGTCGATAATATAGTA
Source organism: Solanum gracilifrons (assembly GCA_029582605.1). Lineage (NCBI taxonomy): Eukaryota > Viridiplantae > Streptophyta > Magnoliopsida > Solanales > Solanaceae > Solanum > Solanum gracilifrons. The sequence goes on from JAJOOH010001637.1 coordinate 55,487, forward strand.
ACCCAACCGAGGGTTGAGGTCGTATCCCAAGGGAGCGGTTTTTGAGAATTAATAACCAATTAGAATTTCATTCAAGTTAATCGTAGTTAAAGACATTTGCGATAAAAGTCATACTATATTAAAGGGGGTGACACGAATGTGTCAATTATCAAATGGGGGTTTTGTAACAAGTGCTAAAACAACAATATAAACAAGAAAATCAAGTATGAGGAAAGGTTCTTGTGAAGTGACCACAATACAGGTTGAGATAAATCGTTGGGTATATGCTTTCAATAGGAAATTTGCAAGATAATAGTGACTAGGCTAAGCATTAAATGGAAATAAGTTCCCTCTCGGGCAACTTACCCTGTTTCAAATCCGTTTATCTCGGACACCCATTTGCCGCATTAAGACCAGCCTACGCCTTACCCCACTCAGTCTCTCGAGCTGAGTGTTAGGACATGGGACTGGGGCTCACCCTCTCGGGCTGAACCTTATGTCGACCCACTCCTTAGGCCATCAGTCTAGTGGTTTTGGCTTCGCGACCTCCATCTCAGGTAAGCCGAAAACACATAGGTAGCTCTGTATTTGCAACTACAAACCCTTTAGATTAAACCACAACCACTAGGTGGAATCACCATTAACATACATCTAACTTATCAGCAAGCAAGACCCAACTAGAATATCAACCCATATTTGCAAAATCACACCCCAAGAATGGGAGTTTTTAGCCACAAATCAAGAAATAACAAATTATACCTAACATGATATTGAAATCAACTGGGTATAAGAAATTAAACCTTGAATTAAGCAAATGGAAGTGAATAGAAAAGACCCACTTCTAACTTGGGGAAGAAGAAATCCTTTCTTTAAGTCTCCACAAAACCCTCTCCAAACTTGAGAGAAAATATTAGCTAGAATATGTTCTGAAGTGAAAATAATAATAATAATTGTTCCACACTCCAATCTCCCTTAAGACTACAACTCTAAACAGTATTTATAGTTTTCACAGATTGTGCTGTGGAGGATTGTTCAGCGACATTAGTCAAGATCGCCAATGAACTAGGCAATTCGCCCTTTGGTCAGCTCATCGCCTTCAGTGTCCTGCCTTTAGCATCCTTGCATTCTGGATCATTGGGTGGTACAATACTACTTCGCGGAACTGATCGGCAACCCGCCGACTGCTCTTTTCCTCACCTTTTGATCCACTTCCTTCAAGGCTTCGCGTACTGGAATGAAAGGCACCTTATGTCGTTTTAGTGACTCGCTAAGTTAAACTCGACGATTCGCTCAACACCCCCAACTTAAGCTTTTGCTTGTCCTCAAGAAAACTCAAGTTTAGCCGTTCAAACAGGGTGCCTAAAATAGTTCTACACAAGACTAAATCATGAATGCACAGAACAAGACACAATTTACTTATGCAAGGATCAATTGTGACACACCATCACGAAAGATTCTTATGCTCACAATACTTGCTACTTGTGCAAGTTGAAGCTCAACAAAAGTATCTAAATGCCCTCGCACTAGGAATGATTCTACATTCACACACATATATGAGTCAATTTAAAATTAGGAATCAGATACAACGCTCTCACTCAAAAAGAGTAACACAATGCATGTTTTCACCCATAGGTTTGCCCTTATTTTCCAATTGACTTTTGATCCATCTTACTCAAGAACAAAAAGGTCTTTCTAAGGCTTGTAGTGGGTCCAAGTGCAAAGGTATGGTCATTTAGGCTTAGTGACGTTTTCCTCGTGAGATGTGATGTACTAAAGGCATCTTTTTCCCTTCCTTCCTCAATTCTTCTTCTAGTGCTCGTAAGTTATCCTATTATTCGTTCTCCATGTATTGCTGGGAAACCCAGTTTCTTTTGCACTTTTACTGTACAACTTTCTTCTTCTTTCTTTTCTTTTCTGTTACTTTTTATCCTTTTTTTTTATATGGAGGGTTTCCATTTTTTTTTGGCAATACAATAGGTTCAGGAGGCTTTCTTGCACTTCTTGACTTTTCCTTTTCCGTTTCACCACACCCTTAACTTAGACTTTTGGCCTAAGTTGGCTATTCACTAAACACATCTCAAGAGCATTATAGGTAGTGGATGAAAAAAATCTAGGGTTTAACAAGGTTCTTCCAAAGAAAGGTAAGGCTCAAAGGTGTTCAAAAGAGTTTCACACGCTCACAGGTAGGTCATAAAAATAGGTATATGTCAAATTGGCTCACAATCTTTAAAATAGCCTAAGATCATCTCAAGAGTACACCTTTCTAAATCAATCAGACTAACGGGGTAAATTCTAGGTTTATTTCATGCATGGTTCAAAGTAAGCTAATCACACAAGGCATCGATACTTCAATCAAACAAGACTAGACACGCTCGCTAGTGTGCAACGGTCATCATAAGAGAATAAATTTGATAAATGGGTAATCACAGCAAGATGCAAAGAGTTCACATATTGTGTATGCAACTTCGTTTGGCCTCATCGTAGCAGTATATTCATGTTTATTCAATTGGGAACACTATTCAAGTCATCACTATTGATCGAAACTGAGAATCAAATTGTTTTTTGAACACAAAAGGTGGCGAACATTTTTCGAAAGGATCAAAATTATTTTACAAGTGAAACAACAGGATCCATGAGCTCAAACATCCACAGAAAAGCAGTAATTTAAAATAATAATTAAAAACAGACAACCAAAATATCCAAATAACACACAAAAGGTGTGGGCCTCATCCCACTACAAATAAAAAACGTTTGTCCTAAAATGCAAGTAATAAAAATATCCAGAAAGGGCAGATAAAGAAAAACAAAGAGGGAGGTAAATAGGGGATCCTGCATACGCAGTCGCTCCATCTGTCTGGGCATCAGTGCCCGGTGTGTTATCATTCTGATCCTTTTCCTCTTTCTCTTTTTGCTCTGCTTCAGCCTCTATAGCAATATTAGCCTCCACCATATTATCTATATCATGAGCAGCTTTAAAGGCATGTATTGTGTTGATGAACCCTCAGGTCCACGAAGGGACATTAGGGTCAATTGACACCCTCCTCCTCGAACTCGATATCTTATTCTCGCTCTATGGATTTCTTCTGAACTTTTGAACTCTTATGTGTGTTACTGGCATGTTTCTTCCTACAACTTTCGATCTGGCCATGTCTGCAAAGTCTTTAGATAACGTTATAATATATTTGACAACCAAAACAAAGACATATTGTTGCAGGAAAATTTGTCAGTCCAGTTGGTGGGTCGCCGAGTACATTCGGCGACCAATGGGTTATCCGCCGAAGGTCACTGTGCAGAAGCGAATAGGGTGCAGAGAAAAGGCAACTAAGAACAATTTCGGCGAGTCGCCTAGTGCTTTTGGTGACCTCGTGCTTTTTGCCAAAAGTTACAGACTCCTAAGCACTGCCTTCCTCATCACAGGCTTCACCACACGATGTGGTTCCCACCACGAGCCGTCTAGGTCCTCCCGCGAGGGGAGCCTTCTTTTGCTAGAACTGTGAGCCACCAGGGGCTACACAATGCCTCGTGGTGCCCTTCACGGCTCGTCTGAGCCTTCGTGAAGGGTGCCCAGGCTCAATTCTTGGCTTGTGACTTCTCACTTAGTCCTATGCTTAGTCTACTAAATTCCAAGGTATTAAATTATCTCCCCCTAGGTAAGGTTTATCCTTGAATGGGATTCTAGACATATCACGAAGGAAAATGACTCAAAACTAGCAACCCATCATGCATGCAGTAGAGTAAATGCACATATCCGAGGAGGAAACATCAACTCCAAGCTAAAGCATGCTCATATAATCATATCATGTAGTCTATATGCAATTCATATTCAAATGCACATAAACATATATGGATCAAACAAGTTGACTCATTTTCTCAAAACTTAAGCTTTTCATGAACATGCATATTAAGGAAATCATGGGAATATCTAAAACACATGACACCAAAAGAGTAAACCATGAGAAACTCAATACCTTCAACTAGAATAGGAGTAGAAAGAAAAATATGGGGATATCGGGACATCTTATCGGCCTAGGCCTCCCAAGTAGCACCCTCAACTAAATGATTCCTCCAGAATACTTTCACGGAAGAAACTTCCTTGATTCTCAACTTCTTGACTTGCTAGTCTAAAATCTCAACCGGAACTTCTTCATAAGAAATATTCTCTTTAAGTCCCAAACCATCTAAGGAAACTATAGATGTCAGATGTCCAACACATTTATTTCACATAGAGACATGGAAAACGAGATGCACCGATACCAACTTATTAGGCAATTCAAGTTCATAAGCAACCTTAACGACAAGTTTCGAAATCTTATATGGGCCTACAAAACGGGGACTAAGCTTTTTCTTTTTACCAAATCTCATTACACCCTTCATGGGTGAAATTTTCAAATAAACTCAATTATTAACATCAAACTCAAGATCTCTTCTTTTAACATCGGCATATCAGTTTTGTCGACTTTGCGCTGTTTTCAACCCTTCTCAAAGATGTCAAACTTTCTCCATAGTCTCATGTACAAATTCGAGACCTAGTAGGGCAACTTCACCCACCTCAAACAAACATATAGGAGATCTACACCTCCTACCGTACAATGCCTCAAATTGAGCCATACCAATACTTGATTGATAACTGTTGTTATAGGCGAACTCAATCAAAGGAAAATAATCATCCCAATTACCTTTGAAGTCAATCACACAAGCTCTCAACATATCTTCCAAAGTTTGGAGAGTACACTCCACTTTCCCATCGGTTTGGGGATGGGAGGCCATACTAAGCTTAACACGAGTACCAAGGCCCTTTTGGAAAGATTTACAAAATTGCGAAGTGAATTGGGTACCTGGATTGGAGATAATGGAAAAGTGTACTACATGAAACCTTACCGTTTCCCTCAAATACAACTAGGCATAGTCTTCCGCCGTATAAGAAATCTTGATAGTAATGAAATGAGTTGATTTCGTCAATCGGTCTACTATAACCCAAATCGAAATGTATTGTTATCGGGTACGTGGCAATCCAACTACGAAGTCTATATTCAGATCTTTTGATTTACAAGTAGGAATACTAATATCTTGGGACAAACCTCCCATTTTCTGATGCTCAACTTTCATTTGTTGGCAATCAGGACATTTAGCCACAAATTCTGCAATATCTTTTTTCATCCCATTCCACCAATATATCTCCCACATATCACGGTACATCTTAATGGCTCCCGGGTGAATGGAATACCGAGAACTATGGGCTTCTTACAAGATATGTTCCCTTATGTCATCAACATTAGGGACACACAAACAATCTTTATATCTAAGTACACCCCTTGGGAGAAAGCCTCTACGGATTTTCTAAGCTCCATTTCTTTCAATTCAACTAAGGTCGGATCAAGACATTGGTTGGCTTTCACATCCACCACAAAATACGATTCTAAAACACTGTGAACCATAACATAACCCTTGCTAAAGTCTACAAACTGAAATCCCAATCCGGCCAATCTATGAAGATCTCGAACCAACTCTTTTCTATCATCCTCAATATGAGTAATACTACCAATGGATAATCGACTAAGAGCATCTGCCACCACATTCACCTTGGGGTGATAGAGAACACTCATATCATAATATTTCAATAATCGAGCCATCTTTTTTTGCAAATATTTAGATCCTTTTGGTTAAACACATATTTCAAACTCTTGTGGTCGGTAAAAACATCAACATTAACACTATACAAATAATGCCTCCAAACCATTAAGGCAAAAACAACTGCCACTAGTTCAAGGTCATGGGTAGGATAATTCTTCTCATGAATCTTAATTTGGGTTGAAGCATAGGCAATAACTTTCCTATTTTGCATAAGCACACATCCTAACCCAATTATTGAGGCGTCACAATAAACCACAAAACAATCCATCCCTTCCGGTAAAGTCAACACCAGAGAGGAACTAAGTCTATCTTTCAACTCTTGAAAACTCTTCTCACAAGCTTCAGAACATATGAAATTAGCTTTCTTTTGAGTCAATGTTGTCCACGGAGAGGCAATCGTAGAAAACCCCTTAACAAACCTTCTATAGTAACTAGCCAAACCCGAGAAAATCCTATTATTCGAAGGGGATAGAGGTCTAGGCCACTTCTTGACCGCATTAGCCTTAATAGGATTTACCTTAATACCCTTACTTGAACCAATGTGACCTAGAAAAGCCATAAACCTTAGCCAAAACTAACATTTGCTAAAATTTGCAGAGTTGTTGTTCCTTAAGGATTTGCAACAGAATCCTCAAATGATTGATGTGATCATCCCACTCCTTGAATAAATCAATATATCATTGATGAACACAATCACAAAAATGTCAAGGTATTGTCTAAACACCTTATTCATCAAATCCATAAAAGTGGCAGGAGCATTAGTAAAACCAAAAGTCATCAAAGAACTCAAAATGTTTGTAGTGGGTTCTAAAAGTTATTTTCGGAATATCTTCTTCCTTCACTCTCAATTGGTGATAACCCGATCGGAGGTCAATCTTAGAAAAGTAACTCGCTCCTTAGAATTGGTCAAACAAATCATCAATTCTATGGTGAGGATGGTTATTCTTAACCATAACCTTATTCAGTTGTCGGGTGTCTCTACACATTTAGAGAGAACCATCTTTCTTTCTAACAACAAAATTGGAGCACCCCATGGGGATATACTTGGTCGGATGAAACCCTTATCTAACAAGTCTTTCAATTCCTTAAGTTCTATCAGAGTCATTCGGTAAGAATGAATAGAAATAGGTTGCGTATCTGGGAGAAGGTTACTGAAGTCTATTTCTCTTTCGAGAGGAATACCAGTAGATCATCTGGAATACTTTCAGAAACTCATTCATAACAGGGATTGACTCAAGAGTAGGGGTTTCGGAATCTACATCACACACCCTAACTAGTTGGTGTATGAGACCCTTAGAAATCATCTTTCTACAATAGACAAACAAACCCTTAGGCATATAATTTCGCTCATTTCACTCTACGAAGGGCACATTTGGAAACTGAGACTTGACTACGCGGGTTCTACAATCAATAAAGGCATCACATGAGTGCAACCAATTCGTAGCAAGGATAAGATTAAAATCTAGCATATCAAGATCTACCAATTCAACAAGAGTAACTCTATAGGACAAGGAAACATGACATATTCTATAGACTTTTTTAGCGACAATAGAATCACCAATGGGAGTAGAGGCAAAAAAGGGATCTAACAACACATCTTAGAGAACATAAAATCTCATAGCCACATGTGGTGTTGAGATTCAACATACCGGTGACCACATCGCGATAACCCTCTTGTTCACCACGAGTTTGAAGCGCCTAAAAAAGGTTTTGAGTTGGAGCATTTTAACCCGAACAACTTGTACCAGATGAGGGATATGGTTGAGCCCTATCACGATTATCTCCTTTATTTTTATCAACTGAGGGACAATCTCTTATCTTGTGGTCCATGTTACGACAACCAAAACAGGCATCATAACCTACTAGACATTTGCCCTCGTGCTTCCTTGTACACTTAGTACAAGTAGGGAATAGAGACGCACTACAATTTCCTCCTTGTGGCTTAGGATTCGACACCCTCTCTTTGGTGAATCTTGGAGGAGAATTATAAGAACCTTTCCCAGAAAACCTTTGTCAAAGCCTTGAACGACCATGTCTACCAGACCTAGAGTATGAAGAGTTACCATCGTCGGTTCTTGCACTTTTTAGTTCCCTAGACTTCTCCTTTAAGTTTTTATTCTTCAATTTGTTGAGCATGAATAATGAGGTGAGAGATGTCCATGTCATGGACAAGCATAGAAGTATTATATTCCCTTGTCGGAGGTTTATAAACTCCAGAACTTTTGCTTCCCTCATCTCAAGAGGAAAAAACCTATCAAGGAAAGAAGACATGAACTTTTCCCAATCTAGAGGCTCCACATCTTCCGTCCCTCTTTCCTTCAATTGGTTAAGTCAAATTCGAGCAACACCTTTAAGTTGATACACGGACAATTCTACCTTTTCCACTGGCGTCACTCCCATAACAACCAAATCCTTGTAAACCTCATCAATGAACTCTTGAGGATCTTCCTCAACTCTAGAGTGAAAGAATTCCGAAGGATTCATCATAGTGAAATCCTTCACTCTAGATGTCACCATACCCACATTTAGGTTCATGGGGACCACAACCTCCCTATTGTATTGGGCCGTCACAGCTTGAGTCAATACTTGAAAAGTCGTCCTAGATTCTGCATTAGTCACTTGCTCGGCCAAAGGGTCAACCAGAGCTTGAGCAGGAGCTTCTTGACTCGCATTCTCTCCCTCATTCCATCTAGAAAAAGCACTCCAAGTAGTCATATCTTGTATACCATCGGGTAAGGATTAAGAGGGAAACCTTATAGAGTCAAACTCTATCGCATAAATTAGAGTAAAGAAAGAACTGAAGTTTCCTAAACATTTTGTATCCCCTTTTACATAAACATGGTGCGCTTCACACTTATGAACAAGACTCTACTTGACGTGGTTTTGAGACATCCTAGAACATTTCTAAACCTTGTGCTCTGATTACCTAGTTTGTCATGACCCAGGGGTACCCCATAGATGTAACATGGCATACAAGACCCCGAGAGGCCTCATACAAGCCAATTCACTTTCATAATCAAAATAATATAAATTGATGAGATTTAAAACATTATTTAAACATAATCAAAGTTTTTAATTAAAAGCAAAAGTCTAAACACTTGTCTCAAAAAACATCTAATACAATAGAAACTCGGGACGTAACCCGCATGTCAATGTTCAAAACTCATATGAAAAGAACATATGAAAAGTAGTCGCCAAATCCTAGGATCAACCAGGACTCACCAATCTTCAAATCTTCCTCTACTATAGATCCTAGCCACGGGGATGAGAATCGGGAATGCTAGACCCTATATTTGGATAAGAAATGTAAGCAAAAGTATGTGTTAGTGCAAGAATGTACCAAATATAATAGCATGCATAAACATCACCTACGAGTTAAACAACATAAGTCATAAAGCATAATCAATGCACATAATAGATCATCTCTACACGGAAGGAGTATTTCTTGAAGTAACCTTAATTCATCGTTAGTCAAGACTTGGGTAACGGCCTTTAGTCTTAATCATCATAGAAGGCAAACTCAAGCAACAATCCAAACTCATCACCTATCATAACATATCATAACTTATCTTTTAAGGGCTGGGGGAGTCGCCTCTTGCCTTACTATAAAGGATCATGGGTAATCGCCTCTTGTCCTTCTTTCTCTGGGATCATGGGTAGTCGCCTCTTGTTCTTCTTACTGTAGGATCATGGTTAGTCGTCTCTTGTCCTCCTTACTATAGGATCATGGGTAGTCCCCTCTTGTCCAACTTGCATTATAGGAACGTGGGTAATCGCCTCTTGTCTAACTCATATACAGGTCATGCGTAATCGCCTCTAGCCTTATAATTTTAATAGTCCCTTACCTTAGATTCATTTTAGGTGAGAGATCCTTTCAACCTAGAATCGTTCAATGTGAGAAAGTCTTTCACATTCATCCATAAAAAATTATGTGGGAAAATCCCTTCCACAACAATCACATCTATAATCAACAATTAATTGCATTTGCTTCACTGTCAAAGTATTTCTTATCATATATCATCACATATGCTTCAATCTCAAAGCAATTCATATTGTATCTTATTTATCCTATAAGAATACACATAAATCCAGAAATTATCTTTTCATAGAATACAACCCATTTTTAATCAATTTCTTCTTAGAAACATGAGTTAAGCATGGGTACATGGAATTTCAACAATCAAAGAAGAGACTCCTCTCAATTAATGCATAATTAATCTTAATTCTATTAATTGAATCAACATTCATGAGAACCCATAACTTAGAAGAAAACCCTAACTCAAATTGGAGAATTTCTACATTTCAATAAGGATGATTTATGAGATCCATGGATGCAAGGATTGCATGTTTGAAAAGCTATCATACCTTGCTAACAAATTCCATAATCTATGGGAAAATGGAGACTTGATCTTGATCCCTAGATTCTACCCTTCTTTTTCTTCAAGTTTCTAGAGAGAGAAATTTTTTGGAGAGGAAGAACTTTGGTCATCTTTTTTAATTTTAGGAGAATGACTTGAATGGATTGGATTTGGAGTTAAAATCACTTATATAGGAGTCTTGGGCGTGGGTAAAACAACATAATAAAGTTTTAAAGAAATCTGGAATAGACCCAACTTCCCTCAAACTATCAGTTGACTTTAACCACCACAAGCCACCCCTCATGAGCCGTCAAGGACTTCACGGCCCGTTGTGGTGTTCGTGGTCCTTGACCAGTCGCTTGGCAAACTCATCCTAAACTCCCTCTTCCTTCACAACCCAATCCACGAGCAGTCAAGTGGTTCATGTGGAGGGTCACCCTTAAGGTAAGCATTGCCTCCCTCTTCACGAGCTTTACCATGTGTCGTGGTTCCCACCACGATCCGTCTAGGTGCTCTTGGGGGGGAGACTTCTTTGTCTTAAAACTATGAGCCACCACGGGCTACACCATGCCTCGTGGTGCCCTTCACAACTCGTATGGGCTTTCGTGAAGTGTGCTCATGCTCAATACTTGGCTTGTGACTTCTCACATAGTCTCTTACTTAGTCTACCAGATTTTGAGGTGTTACAGATAGTTTCCCCGATCATGTTTTATCAGTTTGTGAAGTTGGTTGGGGAATTTATGAACTAATTAATAACTAACGTTGTTTAATTTACAGGTATTTATTGAATACTTATTTATTTAATTATTGGTTAATGGACCAAACCCATATTTTATTTAATACCGTATATCAATTGACCCATGTATTGAAATAATTTGGTAGGGTTTAATAGTTTTAGATCATATAATGAAGGAGAAAAAAAAGAAATCCGAAAGTCCAAATTTAACTAACATTTTCAATTTTCTTTTATCAATTGTCAATGATAATAACATGCTTAAGTATTTGATAGCAACAGGGATAACTAGTAATGAATATTTAATTTGGGTAACAGTGGTAAGAGCCTATTGTATGTGTGTATGAGTGGGAATTGAAATTATTATATATAATGTCATTTGTTGATCTAGGGTAGACCTAGTGAGAAGACAATATTAATAAGGTAATTATGAGGAAACAAGGAAAAATGGATTTGGAATAAAAAGAAACTAGAAATTGGCATACATGTATACGAGATTTTTGCAATTTAGAAAGAGGATATTGCTGGACATTTATATTGTATTGATTGAGTCTATTATTGGATCATAATTATTGAGATTAATCAATAGAAATATAGGGTATATCACTATGAGGTTCTGAAACAATGTGTTCTCATGATTTTTGTTCATTACTTGGTTTCGTTGTTTTATTATTAATATTATTATTACATATTATAAATTAAGTTTTGATATATTGGTATATGTAATCAAATATTAGGTGTATGGTATTATAGAAATACCATTTAATAATGATATTGTAGGAATAAAGACTTAACCCTAGGCTTGAAATATGGAAAATATTAGGGTTTACATGTTCATGGGCATCAAGATTAGGAACATCATTATAGATTTGAGTGAGTTTTATGTGTCTAGGATATACATATAGTAATATACGTCTTATTAATTTTGAAATATTATTGTGATTATTTATTCGAATAGATTGCATATATTTGGAAGAGCAATGAAAGGGGAAGACTCAAGTCCCGGAGTGATTGTTCGACTATTTGACGCAAGTGGATTTCTCAACTGTCACTCCCTAGGGCTACCCCTTTGATGTAAACACGGGAAGTAGGATCACGAGTGACCCGCACTAACCCTGAGCTGGCATATCATAAGCATATCATAGTTTATAAAATTAAGAGATACTATGCGGAAGCTTAAATCATAAGATAAACTTAATTATGGGGAATACTCAATAATAGTCTGAATATACAAACATTGAACAAGATTTAATGATTCTAAAGATTCACTCCAAGCTAAATCTAAATCTAAAACTATGTTTGAGATAAGCCTCAAACTAACTAGAGATGATGGGACATGCCCCCAGCTAACTCTAGAGAAATCTGAAACTAGAACTAAAAACTGAAATAGAAAGCATGTATATTGTCCTCGAAGAATGAGGACTCACCACTGATACTGCTGAATATCGATCGAGAACCGATCTACATGTGATGTGAATGTTGAGGACCTGAACCTCCATCATGAAAAGATGTAGTGCAGAGTATGCATCAGTACTTGAAAGTTACTGAGCATGCATGATAGAATAAAGTTAAACAAACATATAACTTAAAGAAGCATACTGAACAATGATATAATCTAAACATGGTGAAGATACTGAAATATACTGAATATGAACTAAACTGAATGCAATGGCCTAGTACATAGCATGCTGAATTGAATACTGAAATATATCTGAAAACCTGGTCAAATGCACTAGAGTCTGACTGTGGGAGCTAGTAATAACCGAAAAAAAACCACATGATCTACACATGGAGTCTAATGTATACGCCCCATCGAAAGGACCCAATATACATTGCCAGGGGTATAGAGGCATGACTGGTGTGATCGCTAAAATATGATGCCCACTTATGGGAATTATAAAGGTACGGGGGCACGTAGTTCTGAGACTATGAGGGTGACTGGCCCTAATTCAAATCGATGTTAAGCCTTCTCCCAATCTGAAAATGTGTAAAATAAAACATAACTGAAATGCACTGGATAGCTCAATATTTTGATATGCTACTGAAAATGCAACATTAACGTACTGATAATGAAACATTTTAAAAATAAGGCATGTATATCTGTTTATCTGTCCTAGCTAGTGTAACTCTTGAACTAAACGAATCTACAAAACTAGGGTTTTGAGTTTCATGCAGGAATCTAAGCAACAATGTTACGAAGACACGAAAATTTGATTAGTAACACTACAACAGCTAAATTATAACATTTATTTGGAGTTCTAGAAACCCTAGGTCTAAGCAATATATAGGGAATCAAGATTAGGATTGAATTATAAGGACCTAGTTGATGAAAGGAATCCACCAATGAAAACCCACACACTTGGTGACGAAATTCAAGGAGAAATCTTTTGATTTCGAGGCGGAACTCACAACAACTTGCTACGTTCTTGGAGAGGGTTTGGTCAATGACTTTCTCCTCCCTTCATTCAAATTGGATGAATTTTGGAGAATGAATCGCTTAGGGTAATTTCTGATTTAGTTATTAGACTAAAACTGACAAAAATGTTGTAGTTAGGGGATTAAACAATGTAGTTTAGGTGTCTAATATGTAGGGGAAAAGACCAAACGACCCTTGACTTAAAACTTGTCGGGGCCAATGACGGGCCTGACCAATGGTTTGTAGACTGATCGACGGCCCATCTGTTTGGATTAAGAGGATGGGAAATGGGAGTCTGAACCACGGACCTGGATCAGGGACCATGGTCTGACCTATGGTTCATGGGTCCTGGAACGGAGCTACTACCCTTCTATTCTAAGACTGGTTCGCTTGGAAACTGAAAATGAACGATTCTAGTTTTACAATAAACTGAGGCATAACATGAATGTAACCAATCCATGCCTAGAGTGAAATCAAAGTCTACCATTTCTAACTCTACAATATCCTCTAAGGTGACTTTGTGAGAAACTGTGATAGGGCAATTTCTGTATACCCGTCTAGCTATCACTGGGTCACCAGTAGGAGTAGAGACTAAGAAGGCTTCTGAGAGTGTTTCTGGGCTGAGACCGAAGTTTACTGCTATATATAGAGTTACAAAGGAAAGAGTAGCCCCTAGATCTAACAAAGCATAATCCTCTAAGTGAAACACTCATAACGTACCAGTGACTACAGTAGGAGAAGCTTCCTGGTCATGGCAAGCCTGGAGAGCATACAACCTATTATGGCATTGACCACCACCGGTACCAGATGAAGCACTCTGCTGAGTTGGGCGACCTGCTGGTGTTGCTGGAGCTGTAAACTTAGCCCTACTATTGATAACTTTTTTTCCCTAGTTAGAAGAAGAGCAATCTCTCAGCCTGTGACCAGTCTTATAACAACTAAAACAACGTTTTTTTGCATGCAAGACACTCGCCTATATGGTTCTTACCACACTTGGGACAAGTTGGGTAAGTCATGTTACCTGAAACACTCTCTTAAGACATAGAGCCTGATGTCTTACCTTTATGATCCTGTCGAAAACTGGGAGATGGAGTTCTAGCTGATGAAGGTACTGGAGCTGAAGACATTTGCTGAAGCAGTGAGAGATTTCCACCACCTGATTTATGCTGAGAGTACTCATAGTGCCCTGTTCTAGACTTTTTGTTATCCTTATCTAGTTCTCTAAGTTTATCTCCCTCAACCTGCTGAGCATGAGTCATGAGCCTAGAGATACTAATATCCTCCAACAACATAACATTTCTGCACTCTGTCTTCACCAACTCAAACACCTCAAATAGGAACTTACTCATTTTTGCCCTGGAATTGGAAACCATATGGAGAGCATACCTAGAGAGTTGGGAAAACATAAGTCCGTACTGTTGGATTGACATAGAGCCTTGTCTCAAATTCATGAACTCCTGAGCTTTAGCCTTTCTCAACTCTCTTGGAAAGAACTTGTCCAAAAAAGCTCTAGGAAAACACTCAAGTCATATGAGCTGCATTCTCACCCCTATTTTCTTTCGAGTGCATGAACCATATGTGAGCCACATCCTTAAGATGGTACGACGCCAACTCTACTATAACACCCCGGAAATCTAATGACCTAAGCTAGAGCCTAACTTGTAGTCTAGTAGCCTAACGAAGTTAAAACGTACGGTTAGAGTCCTAAAATAACTTCCCTATGTTAGTACAAGGGTTATAGTACCTAAAAGTCAAGGCTTGACCCTCTAGGACCCCCCACCTCCCCAAGGGTCCTTGAGGTGGACCCAAGGGAAGGTCCAAAAACTGCCAAAAAAAAGCTTAAACCACAATTGGACACCCACGAGTCGTGGGTGGAACAATGCTCCATGGTTAGGAGACGTGGTTTGAGACTTAGTTTCCCCAAGAAGGTCCTCCAAATCACCCTCTCTCATCCAAACCACGCCCATGGAGGACGGGTCGTGGTCCCATCCACGATCCGTGGATGGGGTCCGTGGAACCCCACCTGCAAAAGCTAGTTTAGGTTCAGCCAAGGGAGGGGTGTTTTCATAAATTCTATTTTAATTAATTAAGGGTAGGGTCGTTTATTATTAGTTATTTTAGCTATATTAAAGTACTTTTAACTATTAAAGAAAGGCTTTTAACTCTCATAACACACAAAACTCAAGCTCAATCAACTCTCATATCTATGATATTTATCTCTCTAGGCTCTATTGAAAAATATCACCAAGGTGAAGGTAGGGCTTCAAGATTTATCCTTTTCACTCAAATTTCGTGAGGAAATCATCAATGAAGGTATGGGAGACTTTATTCATGGAACACTTATCTCCATGAAGCCTTTCAACTCTTTGATTTCAAATTCATAAAACTAGGGTTTTCATTCTAACCATGGGTTCTTCCTAAAATGATTTCATTACGTTAATTGTCTTATATTATGGATTATTGGACATTTAATGGTTATTTTCATTGTAAAATTCTCCATGAACCCATGTACTCCACAATGACCCCAATTTCATGAATTGTGACGGGAGTATTGATGCAACATCATTACTGTGGATTGTATCTATGTTAATCAAGTTATTGAATCTTGTTTTATTCATGCCTATTGTATTATCATTAGGTATAATTGTGAGACATTATTCATAACCCTTGAAATGGTGTAAATTGCTAGGGTTTGTACATATTGATGAAAGTTGTGTATGAACTTACGATTCACTTAGAAAGTGAAGATCCTATGACTATTATGTAAATTGAGGTATTTTTGAAAGGACATTCTTTCCTTACCCTTACACTTGATTATGTATGAATTGTCTAGGATGATGATAATGTTGTTGTGTTGATTGAAAGTCTATTCTCATGAAAACACTATGAATGTAATGTGAAAGTT
This sequence comes from Solanum gracilifrons, assembly GCA_029582605.1. Classification (NCBI taxonomy): domain Eukaryota; kingdom Viridiplantae; phylum Streptophyta; class Magnoliopsida; order Solanales; family Solanaceae; genus Solanum; species Solanum gracilifrons. The sequence goes on from JAJOOH010001637.1 coordinate 71,509, forward strand.
CTACTCACATGCTAATGTTGATTCTAAGGTTGAAAGTACATTCTAACTTTATTGAATCTATGAGCTATTTTATGAGTTGTATTGAATGAATGGTAGAGCACTCCTTCACACATGTAAATACAATTCAAGACTAATTATATATAATTGGGAAATAATTCTTAGTACCAAGAGGATATGGAAAGTGAGGTAAAGGCCCTTCTGTCAATGCAATAGGTCGGGTCATCTAAATTAAACTCATGAGATGGAAACTCCTCCGCTAATGCAAGAGGTAGGGTTTGCTTAAGCAATCTCCCTATCCCATAACTATGTGCGCACATAGGTCTTTAGCTAGTGGATCCACCTTATAGCCATACATTTAGTTCTACCTTAGGCAAGTAGGACACCTTCTTTCAGTGTGGGGTTATACGACACCGGATTCCATTTAGCTTACATGGTCTATGTTGGTTATGGCTACTTTTCCCTATATGATAAGATAATGAATAAGACATGAACTAAACTATGACTTCTTGTTAAGTTTCTTAGTAGGAGTGGGGTATGGGACTTCACTTTTACATTGCACAAGTTGACTTAGTAGGATGCTATGGGATGGTTTCTTTATGTTATGATGAGACATGAATGTATGCATGTATGTTGAATGGATAGTTGCTATGAATGACTTTGCTTATGTCCAATTAATATATATGACTATTTCCTTATATATGACTATTGATTATGATGAGGTCTAAAGATGATAGGTATGACTAAGGTAGCTTCAAAAGAGTACTTAGTATGGTTGGTATTATGGGAAGTTAACCATACATTGCACTAGTGTTCTTTAGGGGTTGCTAAGGTAATGATTTCACTATGTTATGAGTATAAACGTGAATATGGCTTGTCTTCTACATTGAACGTGCATATTGGTTTCCAAACTTGACAAATTCATACTTTTCACTAAAATGTCCTTTTTATCATATTTCAAGGATTTTATTCATGCTTCCATAATTAGTACATATTATGTGCTAACCCCTACTTCTTCTACATTTTTATAAGTGTAGGTTCCGGCTAGGTGACATACACTTTCCATTCTTGAAGAAAACTTGGATTGTTTATCTCCAAGTTGTGGTGAGTCCTCAAGTTCGAGGATGGATTATCCATTTCCTAGCTTCCTATTGTATTTCTTATATTGATACTTTTAGTGATATAATGGGCTAAGTCCCAAACTTTGTATTCGTATGTTTTAGATGGTGAATGAGACAAGGTCTAGACTCTTATGATTTTCCCTTATGAAAATGAAGTTTGACTTCTATTGTAAAAGTTTTAAATTTTCCGCATTTTCTACACCTTCATGTTATGATTATGCTAAGGGCATTTATGCGACCCCTCCGGGGTCAATTACGCCGTGTTAATTATAGAGGGTAACCCCGGGTCGTGACATCTACCCTATTATTTCAAGTCACTTGTATCACTCCAATGATTTTCTTTACCTCATCAATGAATTTTTGGGGTCTTCACCACCTTGCGACCCTAGAAACTCAGGTGGATTCATCCTAACGAAATCACTAACCCTAGCTGCCACTGATTGACAACTAGTATTTGCAGGAACAAGAACCTGCTGATTGTTTTGATAGGCTACACTCTAAGCCAAAAGTTGGACAACATTCTGAAACTTTGTGTTCGAAACCACATGGTCTAGGACTGGAGAAACAACGTAAGCATTATGGGCATTAGAATTCCTTGCGTAAGCTCTACGAGGAGGCATGATCTAAAATGCATAACGTCAAGTTAGAAAGAAGATCATACCCACGCACGATAAGAATAACAATAAAGTGGAGTTTTTCCTAAAACACTTCGTAGCCTCCCTTCATAGGTGTGGCACACTTCACACTTATGGAAGGGACTCTACTTAGTGTAGATTTTCAAACATCCTAGGACTCTTAAACCTAATGCTTTGATACCATGTTAAGTTTGTCACACCCAGAGGCTACCCCCTTGATGTAAACACAAGACCTAGGATTACGAGTGACCCCAAGCTAATCCTAAGCTAGCATATCATAAGCACACTACAATTTATAGAATTAATAGATACTATGAAAAAGCTTAAATAATAAGATAAGCTGAATTTGAGGGAATACCCAATAATATTCTGAATATACAAGTATTGAACAACAGTTGATGATACTAAACATTCACTCCAAGCTAAAGCTAAATCTAAAACTATGTATGAGATAAGGCTCTAGCTGACTAGATATTTGGGTACATGCCCCAGCTAAATCTAGCAAAAACTTAAACTAAACTGGAAAACTTAAATAGAAAACATGCTTATTGTCCTCGAAGAATGAGGACTCACAACTAACACTGCTGAATACAGATCGAGAATTGATCTACACATGATCTGAATGTTGAGGACCTGAGCATACATCACAAAAAGATGTAGCGCATAGTACGCATCAGTACTTGAAAAGTACTGATCATGCAGTATTGAATGAAGTTGAACAAGCATATAATTGAAAGAAGCATACTGAACAATGATATAATCTAAACATGATAAAGATACTGAAATATACTAAATATGAACTAAACTGAATGCATTGACCAACTACATAACATGGTGAACTGAATACTAAAATATATCTGAAAACCTGGTCAAATGAACTATATTCTTACTGACAGAGCTACTATTAACCGACATAAAACCAGTGGGCTAAATGTGGAGTCCAATGTATACGCCTCATGAGAGGACCCAATATAGTCTGCCAAGGGTATAAAGGCATGACTAGTGTGATCACTTGTAACAAGAAATTTTTTGAACTAATACTCGAACCATCCTTCGTTTATAGTCGGATTTTTACCAAGGAATTTAAAATTTCTTGAGTGTTGGGGTCACTATATGCAGCACCTTGAGTTCCATAAAAACTAAAGAGAGTTCATTCAAGTCATTCCTAAGTTCCTTTATTTTTTGGTCAAATTCAAACAACCATAACTCTTAGAAAATGATGATTTAGGTGGGCTACAAGATATCTAATGAAAGTTCTTTGAATTATCTTTCCAACTCCTCCGAGTTTGCTAAGTTTCGAGGTCTGATGAGTGAGATATCTCATTTTCAAGTCAAGCTGTCTAGTTAAGGAAACTTACCCGAAAATAGTAAGGAGTATTTTGGTCTCTTCCTTATCCAATCATATTTAGTTCATTTTTAGTAAGGTTTTAAGGGTATAATCCTATTAGGTTCAGTTTTATAATCCTAATATATGCCTAGGGATTTAGGTTAGAGTTCAAGAAGAGAAAAGAAGAGAAAAGAGGACAAAAGAGGAAAAGATAAAGACGTTCGTCGAGATTCTTGAGTTTTGTTGCAGATTTTCGCCATGGGTTCACCCTAAGAGGTATGTAAGCTTGAATAGTGTTGGGTTTGTTCACCCACAGGTCAATCATGTTAATTTCAGTGTTAAATTCATTCTAGAAAGTTAAAGGTTTGATGTTCTTGAATTCTGTACTTGAAATTGGCTTTTGTTTCTTGAGTTAAGATAATATTGAGGAGTTCTTGAGGAAATCGTGTTGATTTTTGAGTTTTGTATGATTTGATTCATTTGTACATGTATTGGGTATATGAATCTAAAGAGAAATTGATAGAAAGTATCGAATTTAAAAAAATGGGGGTTATAAAAATGAAGAAGGAAAAAGTCGGGCAGAAACTAGGTACCAGATGCGAACCTATTAATCAAAAACAAAATTTAATTCTGTACGTCGCGGAGAGGTCACGGACGCCTCTGCCTCAAAATTTATTTCGCGACTAGATATTAAAATGTATCTCCGTGTCGCAGAATTTTCTCCAGACTGTGATTTATTGATCATTTCTCATGTTTTACTATCTAAAACACTTTTAGTCATCACGATATCTTTCCTATCACAAATCATAACCTTGAATTCATAATGAAATTCAAGGTATAGCTAAGAGTTAAGTCTTGAGAGTTCTTTTGAACATTTTGAGAAAGTCGTTTTGAGTCTTTTGAGGAGTCTTCTACAGTTTCTAATAACTTGTTTCAAAAATCGAGCAAGTGAGTATGAGAGTGAGAAGAGCGTATTGATAAGTCTATTTTGTTATCATGAGATCCTTAATATCATGAACCATAACTCTTGAACTCATAATTCACATTAAAGAGAGAGTTAAGAGTAGAGTTCAACAAAGCTTTTGAGTTCAAATGTGAGTCATTTGAGATCAATTATTGATTTGAGATAAGTTTTGAGGATGTAACTATGAGAATGAGAAGAGTCGTATACATGAGTCTCATATTGTTATGGAGACCCTCGAGTCAAGTCGTTCATGCTCATAATTCCGCATGAACTCCATAAGTTGAGTATCCTTGAGAGGAGTAGTGCCTTCAACTTCTATGTCTTGAGTATTGAGTTCCTAACCTATTTAAGATTATATTCCTAATCATGAGACAATAGCATAATACCCATGAAGTCCTTGAGTTAAGTAGTTCATGCCCATAGCTCCGCATGAACCATATAAGTGGAGCAGTCTTGAGACGAGAAGTATATTTGAGTCCTTGAGTTGAATAGTTCATGCTCATAATTCTGCATGAACCCTCTGAGTTGAGCATTCTTGTAATGAGTATTATCATGGAATTTCTTGAGTTCCAAGTATTGAGTTCTATATATTGTTAGTGAAAACATTGAATTGAGTCGTTCACGTCCATAATTCGGCATGAACCCTATTTTAAAGAAGTCTTATACAAATGTTTTAAACTTATTTTAAGACTTGTGTTTTGAGTTGAGTAAAGAGTAAAGAGTAAAGAGTGAAGTTCTTTTCTTCAAAAGAGTATATAGGGACTATGTATTCCCTAAGAGTAAATGTTTCCACATTTAAACAAAAGAGGAAACATCGATTTCCAACACAACCTTTAAGCTAGTTTTTCAGTAAAGAGTAAATGCTTTCATATTTAAACAAGAGAGGAAACACTGATATCCTAAAAAGCCTTTGGGCTAGTTTTTGAGTAATCATCTAAAATCACATAAAGATTTATGTTTTTAAACATATGAGCTAGTTATATTTTTTGGAGTAGTATTGAGCACTGATATGGGGAAAAGTTCAGACAACTCACATCCACCATAACCAAGTAGCCAACGTAGGTAGAAAAGGGTCATACTTTTCAGATGATTCCTTGGTGCTTTTTAGCATAGACTAGTGGATCCACTTAGTAGTTAGGTTCTATACCTCTGGGAAGGTATAGGATGGCCCTGGCAGCGTGACATAAAATGTTGTATCATCATATAGCTCATAAGTGATGGTTGTAGGTTAGAGAAACTCCACAAAGATATGTTGTATTCTTATATACACAGAGTTTATTTTTTATTTACATATACAAAAATAGTTTATATTGTATCATTTCATACAAACTGAATATATTGTATTCTTAAATACATTGAGTTGCTTTCTACTATTTAAAAAGATTCCCATATATTCCATCTCTTACTGTTGCTTTATATTGAGTTGAGTATCCACAGTTCAGTATCCAGAGTTTGAGTACCAAGTGTCGAATATCTTATTGTTGAGTTGAGCCTTATTTCATTGAGTTGAATATCTTATTGTTGAGTTGAGCCTTATTTCACTGAGTCAAATATGTTATCTTTGAGTTTAGTATCTTATTTCACTGAGTTGAATATCTTATCTTTGAGTTGAGTATCTTATTTCACTGAGTTGAATATCTTATCTTTGAGTTGAGCATCTTATTTCACTGAGTTGAATATCTTATCTTTGAGTTGAGTATCTTGTGTCTGAGTTGAGTAAGTTGAGAAGAAGTAAGTATGTTTCCTTTTTATCAAGTTCAGGCTTATGTTATGCTTTAGAATTCTCATTACCTGCTCGGACATTCCATGTAATGAACCATTTGGCTTGCATCATGAAATGATGCAGATACAGCTATTCAGGATCATCAACAGGAGCTTTGTTGATACCACATGCAGTTCGAGTTAGCTATGGTGAGCCTCATTGCTTCCAGAGGGTTCCACTTGTACTTTCAGTTGTTAGGATGTCGTGGGTCTTATCTTGACTGCTATCTTTGTCAGGTAGAGGCTTCATAGATAGATAGTAGAGTTTCAGAAGTCTGTTCATTTATTTTGTTAAATGTTTTAAAGACTTACGTTGCCTATTTTATGGCGAGTTGAATATAATATTTTACTTAGAGTTATTCTTTTGAGTTAAAGCTTTGTATGCTTGAATTAGTCTTCCACTTGTAGTCCGCCAGGATGAGGGTTAGCATGGGGACCAACAATGGTTCTCGAGTGCCAGCCATGTCAAGGGTGTAAACTCGAGTCGTGACATCACTAAAATCTAATGCCCAAAGATGGGATTGATAAACCTATGGGTGCACGTAGTTCTGGGACTATAGGGGTGACTGACCCTCATCTAACTTGGTGTTAAGCCTACTCCCTACTGAAAATGTGTACAATACAGCATAACTGAAACACAATGGATAGCTCAATATTCTTACATGCTAACTGAAAATGCAACATTAACGTGCTGATAATAAAACATTTGAAAAATGAGGCATGTATATCTATTTATTTGTCCTAGTGATTAACGTTTCAAGCACAACTCATCCAAATATAGGTGCAAACAAATGTTATGCAGTATAAAACCAAACAAAGAGTTGGGATCGAATTCCACAGAGAGTGGTACGTGTTCAAATTTAATTAGACAGTACAAATGTGGTCTAATCATATATATGAATAGAAATTATCGAAAACGACATAAATCAAATGAAAAGGGGTGACACGAATGTCAGATGCGGGTTTGGTTTTCAATCACCAACTACAAAAGTACAAACACTTTGAAATAACAATAAAAAAAAGAATTCTCGGGATGTAATCGATTATATGGAAATTTTGATATATGGGTAATTGAAACTACTAGTAAACAACTCAATATCAGTGAGTAGGCTAGAGTATAAGGGATATAGCTTTCTCTCGAACAACTATCCCGAATGTGGTGATTTTTTTCGAACATCAAAATGCATATCAATGAAGAACATCCCACACCTTAATTCATCCACTTTTTCAAGCTAACTGGGTAGGATTGGATTTAGGATTCACTCTCTCGAGTTAAACCTAGCTCAACCCACTACCTACATATCATTAATCAATAATCTTAGTTCTAAAACCTCTCTCTCGAACAAGCAAAGAACACAAAATTAGAACTGCATTTGCAACTACAATTCTTAAATTGAACCAAAATTAATGATTAAACCCACTTCAATATAGCATTTAAACTAGTAATTAACAATACTCATAAGTTAATTAAGCCCATAATCACATGATCAGACCCCAAAAATTGGGATTTTAGCCAAACATGATAAAAGAGTAAAAACAATTATCGAATCGATTAGCCATAAACAAGGTAAGAGTAATTTAATCTTTACAAGGCTTTAATTTGCACGATATTCGAAACCCACTTTCCAAATCTCCAAATAGAATCTCTAAAATTCTTCAAAACTATAAAATACTATAGAGAGAAGTATTCTAAATTAATTCAATCTAAGTTAACATTAGCCAGCATCAGTCATCCCGTAAAATAATTGTTCAAAATCTAATTTATAGTTGCCAAAAATAAGACACAAAGGGCTGTTTGGCGAAGTAAGTCGGGCTAACCGAACCACGCAGCGAACCGCCCATTGATCTCTTCTATCGCCTTTTTTCCTTGGCACTCAGCATCCTCAAGTTCTGTAACTTTGGGTGATCTTTTTTTGTATCACGAAATGGCTCGGAGATTCACCGACTGTCCCTTTTTATCACCGACTTGGTTTCTTCCCTCAAGGCTGGCACACTAGAACTTTAGGCGGTCATGCAAGCCACTTGGCGATTCACCAAGTGCTCTTGGCGATCACCAAGCTTGCCTTTCTTCTTTTCTTTAGTTTTTTTGTTCCTTTTTGCCTGTTAGTGTCCTTGCTTTCTTCCTCAATCCATATACCCTAAAATCAAGGCTTTAACAACAGTTTATGGCACAAATTAAGTAAAACTCAAACTTTTGTTTGTCCTCAAGTAAAACTCAAGATTAGCAGTTCAAAAAGTGATGTCTAAAATAATGCTGCATACGACTCAACATGAATGCACACAACAAGGACCAACTTACTCATGAAATGAGCAATTATGCAATCAAAGATTCAAATTGTGAGTCACCACTATCAAAGATGCTCAAGTTCACAATACTTGCTTCAAATTCAAGTTCAAGCTCAACAAAGGTACTCAAATTCCCTCACAACAAAGATGATTCCTTATTCACACAAACTTCTTCAACAATTTATAACTCCGGAATCACAAAGGACTCTCACACTCACAAAGATGAACAAATGCATGACTTCACATATAGGTTTACCCTTATTTTCCAATCAACATTTGTTTTAGCTCACTCAACATCACGAAGGTCTTTTTAAGGCTTGTAACAGGGCTGAGTATAAAGGTACAGTCATTTAGGCTCAGTGGATGCTATCTTCATGAAGTGTGGTCTGAATATCACTTTCATCCTTTTCTTTAACATTTTGATAATGCTCATAATTAACCCTATTATTCAACTTCAAATGAACTACCGGATACCCCATTTCTTTTGTAACTTCCACTACTTTATTTTACAACATTTTTCATTCTTCTTCTTTTGCTTTCTTCTGTTCTTATTTTTTTACATGGAGGGGTTCCATCTTTTTCAAAACCATTGCTCAAAGGAGGAATTTCTCACACTTCTTGATTTCCCATATCTCTTTACCACACTCTCAACTTAGGCTTTTGGACTAAGTTGACTATTCAAACAAACCACACTTCAATTTAAGCATCCAAAAATCAACTTTTCTGAAGCAAACGACGGACCAGCTGTACGGACCGTAGATCTACCTACGGTCCACCAGTCCTCTCCGTAACTCAGTACTTAGAATCATCAAAAATCAGGTACTGGAGCCCTCGCAGTCTCACTCTATAGATCAACAGTACGGTCCATAGATCATTCTACGGACCGTCAATGGGTACCGTTGTTCCACACTTGTCAAATTTCCCTGATTTGTCCTCAATACCATGCCTGCTGATCTACGGTCATAACCTACGGACCGTGAATGGACCTATTTGATACGCTCAAATTACACCTCCTTACAGAAGTATAAGCAATCGTTATCAAGTAAAGAACCCAACTTGTAGGTTGGGATCGATCCCACGAGGAAAATGGTTTAGACTTTACTTTAACCAACAATTATATTCAATTAGTCAA